>CAXKVY010001616.1:0-50326 GCA_964058915.1 Tetropium fuscum
GTACTAATACTGCCTAAAATACACATCCTAATTATTAATCATGGCTTTTTACCTGTAAAATTGACCTCTGTGCTAAAATAGTCCCATATTTTTTTTGTATTGTATTCATATGGACGGCTTGAACAGCACCTGGTTGTTACGCCACGATACACTTGGAGGAATTCATGGAGACCGCGTAGGAAGGTCGCAAAAACCGTGGATTCGCCATTAACTCAGTTTCTATGGCCCAAGCGGGAACATTATAAAAGTTGTAGATCTGTAAATTCTTTATACCTTAACGGTCCTGTACATTTTTTCCGTACACATAACCGTTTTGGAGATACGACGCGGACTAAAAAATATTATTATGCAGTTATCTTGCTTTCTATGCCTCAGAATGAAAATAAGATATTGCTGTGATGCCGAAGGAGTCGTAAATATTGACAAATTTAAGATCCGGAATGGATTCGGCCTCCTGGGGAAACAAAATTAGGCTTCCTGAGACATAGAAAGCAAGATAAGTGCGAAGAAATATGTGGCGCGAAACATGTTTGGCCAATATAAATCCATTTTTCATTAAGTTCGCGTCGTATCTTCAATACGGTTAAGCCTATGAAATAGGTTGAACCTTAATAGGCGAAATAAAAAATGTATAGGACCGTAAGATAGATAATTTGCAGATGTGTAACTTTTATAATAGATGTTGTTCCCGTTTGGGACATAGAAACTGCGTCAATCGCGATTCTGCGGTTTCCGCGACCTTCCGACGCGGTTTGCACGAATTCCTCCAGGTGTATCGACTACCAGGTATTATTCAAGACATTAATATAAACTGAATAAAAATTCTTTAAAACCCAATCTCGTATGGCACGATTTTAGCAGCAAAAGTATAAAACGCCCGAAGTGTCTATTAGGTATAGGTATGTAAAAAAGAATAAAATGAATGTTTGAACACCAATTTTATTATTGGTCACCATGTTTCTGAATTTCTGAATTACAGAGAACTTTACCTACGTGTATAAAAATAAATTTTAAAACTAACTATATTTTTATAATTATTACGTAATATAATTATTTCAAAACATCATCTGGCTACTTTTTTTTAGTTTGTAACAAAATATTGTATATACCTATAAACCATTTTATTAGACTGAATGGATTTACAGGTAACAACTACACAGAGAACTAATATTCCTACCTGTATTGAATTACACCTGCAAATATTTCAATACAGGTAGGAATATTAGTTCTCTGTGTAGTTGTTACCTGTAAATCCATTCAGTATGTTGTTTAGCCTACCTTTGGCTAGGGTCGCTGCTCTAGGTGCCTGCATTGCAGGACGCTGCTTGTCAAAGACTTTACTTAGTAATGTCTGATGAGTAGTAGCAAATGACCGCTAGAGAAGTCTGGTATCCCTCGCTTGCACACATTTTATTAGAGTTAATTTCACTTTCGGTAAAAAAAATACATGTATAACGGTTTCCAATGGCTTTTCCAATTGCACAAAAATTTTGTTGATCAGAAAGTTGATGCTATTTTGCTTTGCCTGACAATGTATTTTGGTTGCACAGATTTAGTTGCGGTGATAAAATCCCTGACATTTTGTTTTCAGACTAATTCTGTCGCGGCAACTAAATTGCATGAATTAGAACATGCTCTATTCGATGCAACACATTGCGGGGATTCTAGTTACTTTTATAGAGATTTGTTTGGTTATTAGTTAGGTTAATAATGATTGGTAGACCTGTGGAACGATTAACTATCAGTCTCTGTTAGTTTGGTGTGTTTGAAAATTTTATTATGGTCTTTATTTTTGTCCTCATTAAGCTTTTTGAATTCAATAATAGCCCCAAAATCGACTGGTCTCGAATCTTGTACAAGATACTGTCAGAAATTTTACTTGTTAAATAATGCACAGTTAGCATACTAAACAAAATGCAGCAATTCTGTCCGATTGTGAGATGATAAGCATGCAATTTTATCCTCGCATCAAAATCTCGTATATTTGTTATGAATATAATTTTAATAGATACCTCAATCCTTCATAGGTTATCTAAGAAATGAAATAAGAACCGATATTTAAATTTAAATTAAAGGGTACCGATCTATCCTCCAGTTTTAGAGCACATTGATATTTTCATAAAAAAATACACAATATCTTCTCTTCTCAATAGGAAAAGAAACCATCAGTAATATTCCCAATTTATTTGGAAATTTCCAATTTTATTTGAAGATAAACGATTGTTTATCTTTACTAGTAAATAGATAACCTTACACTATATTGATGCATATATTTATTTTCAGTCTAAAACTGAACCTAGTACATTATATGGACGGATAAGGAAACTGATAGATCTAATATCATTGATATCGAACGGCGCCCGAGCATCAATATTTTTTTTAATAATATTTTTCTATATTAGTAATAAATAAAGTAACTAGTAATAACATATCGAATTAATGTAATGTATCTAATAATAATAGTAATAGTAATGTATCTGTAATAATAGTATCTAGAATGAGCGGTTCAATATTTCTTTTTAGTGAACGATATCAATATAGTCATAGTCTATTTCCACGACCAATGCCCATTCGGTGAGCTATCCAAATCATAGGTATTTTATGTAACCTATTTCCCTAAGAGCAATATATGACACTCGAAGTAGTTTCCACAGACACCAAAACACTTTTACTTCGCTCAACGCGCGTTTCGCCAACGGCATCATCTGGAGACAATTAAAACTGTCAGTTTTACTTTTTAAACTACTGTTTAAAACTGTCAGTTTGAATCGTCTCCGGATGATGCCAACTTGGTAGGCGAAACGCGCGTCGAACGAAGTAAAAGTGTTTTGGTGTTTGTGGAAACTACTTAGAGTGTTATCATTGCATCAAAAGTTCCAACCCTACCCAGCAACATATGAATTTTACGTACTTATAATCAAACATATTATTCAGTTAAAAAAAACTGACGTACCCGATTTTTAGGTCGTCTCTCTTTTATACCGGTAAAACGAAAAAAAAAATGTTTCGTGTGTGTAATCTAATTGCCCTTATACTAGTCCATGGAAATTGGTAAAGAAAAAATTATAAATAACCAAATAATATTTTCAGGGTTAGTTGTTTACTGCGGTAGCATTTAAGATCTAAAAAGTTACCCCCGCCCATGAGTGTCCTTCACCCCATTTTCATCCCCAATAGTGGCATGGCGCTAGTTTTTTCCAATATATCTTAAACGTGTCATTCTACGACAATTTGAAAATATTCCTTACAAAATATTCTAGCAAAAATGTCAAATGAATTAATTGTAAACAAATTTCTGTTAGATTTCGAGTTATTAACGGGTAAAGTTAAAGGGTAGATAAAAATAGGCATAGAAATGGCTAACAACTAGTACGGCTAAAACAGACTCCCGACTCATTATTTTGATTTGTTTACTTGCTTTTACTTGTTTTTTTATATAAATATTTACGATCTGTACATCAACTTGCACTCGTTTCCACACCACCTGAGACGCGTTTTTGAAGTGAAAACTTCTTTAGGCGCACTCAGCACTTTTTTTGTGGGTGTTGATTGAGAATGGGTCGGGAGGCTCGGCTCTGTAACGCTCCTTCGGGTAAAGTCGGCTCGAATCAGCGGATCAGTCGGCAGAGCGAGACAGTAGAAAGAGTTTGTGGGTATTGAATGAGAGTGAGCCATCACGTTCGTCTATGTAACACTCAGTCCACTAGTTGACTAAGCGAGAGAGATAAACTTGAGTCTAAAGTATTTGCAGCATATTTTAGCTTCCATAAGCCTATTGTTCAGGACAATATATCAGGAGGTTCCGTCTGGTCGGGTTACTGTCCAATTGTTTTCCGCTCTGTATCGAATTCAATTAAATTGGGTTAAATTGAATCGACTGCCGTCGCAGTACTTGCTAAATATGAGTAGGTATTTTGGAGCGACATCCAGTGGGGCGGCATCTAGTGCCGGTTGCCTGAAGCATCTGTGTGACGGACGTGAACGGTCAACGTGTATTAACGGGTGCGTTGTACGGGCGAACGGTTACAGTATATATTTTAAAATTTTACTTTCTTTTAAAACACTGAGAATAAATCATTATTTTTAATTAAACGTAATTTAATATCATACAATGTGTGTACATATGTAAATGTGAGAGAATTTGCTGTGTATGTATAAGACGTTATTCATCAACATAAGAAATAGTGTGTGTTTAAGATCACAAGATTGACGCGTGCTGCGTCTTACCAATAGCGATAATATTTCGTACTCAGGTATGTTCTAGCATTTTTGAAGTGAAAACTGAATTAACGGGTACGGTGTATTACGGGTTGTGGTAATACGGGCGGACGGTTACAATATATATTTTAAAATTCGAAAATCAGAAGTTTTCACTTCTATCGTGTGGTCATAAGCACACACCCATGTTTGGAAACAGTTGCAGCCTGAATGGGGATGGAAGAAAAAGCAACATGTGTGTAACAATTTTGACAAGTAAAGCACCAGCGTCTAGTTCTATTTTAAAATTAATATCATGTACAGTTCATTCAATATGTATGTATAGTTAACTGACCCCATGTAAGATACCGCGCAGTTGCCACATGTAATTCTCAATTTTCTCTGTAGTCAATTAAAATATCAAATTCCACAATACTATATTAAAGTTGTATATATTATTTATGAATGTTATTAAATAATAATTGTGCACACAATAATATATTATAGGCCTAGATGTTACGTTTCTACATTTATTTTCGTCTACTTTAAATATGACAATTATGTAAACATCTATTTTTATAGTTAAAAGCGGCAACGCCGATCCACGACCTTTCCAATAACGAATATTCGAGCAGTATATCTCTTTTTAACTTATTGGAATCGTATCTCTCGGATCGGGATCGGATTCTCGGATCGAATAGGATCAGGTTCGCATATCTGACAGTGACGTGTTCGCGGGAATTGCTAATATATTATTTATATACCTACCTATGTAGGTATACATCGCTACGAGAGTTGAAATAAAAGTATGGCGGTTAGCAAACATGTTTGTTCGTTTCGTATGAAACCTGAAAATCGTAGATTTCCACCAGACCTCGTTTTATTTACGAGATAGGATAGGCATGTTAAAACAATTTAAGGAAAATATTAATTGACGGCAAAAATGGATAGTGGGTGTTAGAGCAGAGCCGACTTTAACAAAAAAAAGTTGATTTATGGGCTGCTCGAAGTAGGTACTGACGTGTACTGAGGTAGGTAGGTACCTATTACATCCTCCACTTAAGACATTTCTCAAATAATTTTATCAAAAAAATATTCCAGTGCTTGAGGTCGCTAGGTTATAAATGCTAAATGCAACGATATTAGGTTTTTTATTGGGATTTACAGAACTGAAAACGCTCTCTGGTTTATTACATAAGTGGGTACCTATTGTCCATTGACTTTATTTTTATGTAGATACCTACCATCCTAGATCACAAATTAATAATTTACATCAGTGGGCAAAATTAAAAGTTCTATAGACTGTTTATAAAATTATAACCGTGTCCTAGCCACCAAATAAAGGAAAATTTTCAATGACTGCTAATACCTCAAGGTCAATTTCTAATTTTGATTGGCTGTAAAAAGTGTGTGTATTGGAAATCGCTTTGCGATGAGAAGCTGGTAGGTAGGTATGTATTGCATTTGTAATGATTTTTAAAAATGTGTTGAATTTAGTCTTGGTTTAGTTATGTAGGTACCTATTAACAAACAAGCTCTGATCTTTGTCAAAGCTTGTCTGTTAATAATCTTTGTCTTTGTTGAGTGTTAACGATTTGGTAGATTAGGTAGGTACCTACTTACACAATAAATATGATTGTATTTCAATCGCAAGTATATTTATTTTATTTTTCCGTTTCAAAGTTTATTTTTCTCGACTATTTAGCTGTTTTGTACATATTTATTTTTGTTACTTGTGGGAAATATGGCTACTGGCGAACCACCCACTAAAAAATGGTAACGCGCTGAAAGCAATACTTCATGAGTGGTGTGTAAAAACCTTCTACTGTCACCCCCCTAAGAAAAAAAAATGTCTACGCCAATGAAAAACATTGTGTAGGTCAGGGTTGCCGGTCGTTCAACTATACATACATATTGTACGAACTGTAGTTGTAAAATGGGTTGTGGGAAACGATGCGGATGTTTCAAAGTTGGTTTAAGATGCTCAATTAATATGATGTGTACGAACTGTCATGGGCATGGCTGTTTAAATTTAGAAAATACCGACGAAATCGATATGGAAAAATAAATACTGAAACTTTTAGTGGAATAGGCCTAAAGCAGGGGGGGGCACTTAAAAGAAACGCGCCGGAAACTTTACCCCTTAGGTGTGGAAACGAGTGTAAGTTGGTGTAAGGATCGTAATTATATAAAAAAAACAAGTAAAAGAAATAGAATCACTATATTAGGTATCATCGATATGCGTGTTTTAACTACCTTTTTACAATTCAATAGACAATAGTAGACAATTCGTTTACAACTCATTTGACTTTTAAACAAAATCTTTCAAAAAACAAGCAAAGTATAATATTTTGTACAAATCAATACTTGCATAAAACACTACCTACATCAAACATTGTGTTAATACCTATGTTCCATGCTCAAAAATTTACGGTTATAGAAAAAATATTCGATCATCGGCGACATTCCTCCAACCAAGGTGCGACATGGACTGATTTGGTTACGCACAGTCAGTGGCGTCCACTGATAATTAGTGACTTCGGTATCCACCACTTACTAATTTAATTTTTTTTTACTTTATTACGCTGAGCTAGCTTAGGTAAACTTTTAATGCCCACTTGATTCGCTGTTGAATGTACTCTGGGGGAAATACTAATAGTAACAAAAACATAATTTTAAAATGAAGCGTTTTGCCACTGCCTCAAAATATTATTGGTATTTACAGGACTGGCACCGCATCGGACTGTACGATGTTGAACCGATGCCGATGTAGATATTAACATGGAGAGCATTAGTTCCTTGCCATATGTCATATATCTTAGCAGCCTGCTGTAGTGTCAAAATTATAAGTGGCGTTTGGTACAATTCGAACATATGTAAGCCAGCGGGATGCGCTCGTTCTCATATGGAGATCGCCCAATAATTCTTTGCTTAACTTATTCCGAGCAGGTGATTCGGAATTGTGAAATTATTTTAAGTAGATGGTACAACAGGTGGAATAAGCTATTTTGTTTATTTTTCCTTTAAAAATTAGTTTTCATACAAATACCCCCCGTGTCATATTTCATGTGAGTTTTACGATAAAGATCACACGCCAAGAAAACGTAGATAATACCCTGATACGGGTATAACGATATGAAAGATAATAAATATAATCAACGGAAAAACATGTAGTAAGTACCAGGACGCGTTCTCGGGGTTCTGGCGCATAGATACACAGTACTTGAGTGCACAAATTTTACTTCCGGAAAGTAAATGTACATGAAAGTAAGTACATAAATCGAAGAGGAAATTATTTAAATAAAACTACCCAAATGATCTGCTAGTAAACTTTATTTGCTTTTAAGACTAGCCAATAGAGTTTCATTATTTATTTAGTTAGTTATTCACTTACTTATTTATTTACACAACTCAACAGGACAGAAGTCCCAATTACAGTCGGAAACCTGGGAACTAATGAAAATTGGTGCTTAATGTTAATTTATAGGTACATATAAGTACAATAGAGATTTTATATAATTAATTTTACAACAAAAATATCAATAGTATCCTGCATTTCGCATTTCGTAGTTCCCTCTAATAGTACCTACTAATAGGAGAGTATTTTAACAGATTAGTACGGGAGGCTTGAAAATGGAAGGTTCGATGGAGTCGGGTTGACATTTTTCGAAAATGTAAAAATTTCAACAAATTCAAACAGTCAATTGCCTTGTAGAGAATCTTGTGGATGAGTAAGTGATGCATTTCTCGGCGTGTTTGTAATGAATTAAAAGAGAATCTGTCTAGCAATATCGCATTGTCAATGCAAGTAAGTGGATACCCGTTGTCCTGAGTGAAGCATAAATATTTGGAAAATTTTCTTTGGATTTTTTAGTGTGCACAATATAATGTGGGTTCCAGACTACATAAGCATGTTCAAGTTTAGTTCTAACTGGAGAGTGGAGAGTTAAACAAAAGTTTCCATATGCTAGTATCTTTAAAACATTTGGAATGTCTTAATATAAAGCCTAGTGATTTATGCGCAAAGACGAAATTGCGTTTAAATGAGAAACAAATGTCATTTGGTTGTCAAGTATCACGCCGAGGTCACTGAAGCAACTAACCCTTTCAATCAAACACTTATCTATCTGGTAATCATGTAATAAGCTTTGTCGTGAGTAAGTTTATTTTTACACCACTTAGAAATTTCAATTAAATCAGATTTTAGCTGATACATATCACTAGGGCAGTCAATTGTATTATAAATGTTTGAGTTATCGGCATATAGTATGCACTGAGAACATAAATTACTGACAATATCATCTATAAAGACCTTGAACAGCAGAGGATCAAGAACTGATCCTTAGGTATGCCATAAATTCCGCCATAAATTCGCCAGACTTGTATCCATGGTAGTAAATATATTGTATTCTATTACCTAAATATGTGTAAAAGAAAGATGTAAACTTATAAGATAATCAAATATTTAGTAAATTAATAAGCAATATACCATTGTCAAGTATGTCGAAGGCTTTAGCAAAATATGTGTAGATGACGGGCCAAATGGACGTAATCAACACAACGGAAAAAACGTTTAGTTTTAAAGAAAAATAAACGACCGAACACGTTTTAAAGAACGAGAAAAAGTCAGATTTCGCCGGATCCTTGACCAAATGGGGCCAAACGGATTATCTCAAAAATTGTCCCTATTCGCAGATACCGTCGTTTTCTATTCATCTTTTAAGCGCAATATTGCCATATACACAACTAATTGAATACAGTTAAATTCTCTAAAAAAATTGTCATTTTTATATTTTTCTTAAGAACTATATTCTGAGCACTTGTCGCACATATAATATATACAATTTATCACTGTCTCCGTTTTCATACAGCGTTTCTTTACCTTCATTCGTTAATTACGAAAAATATGGTTCTGAGTAAAAATATGCATACTTTTCATCACATCTAAGTCAGAAATTGTATTAGTCGAATATCTCTGTTCTCAACGTACCTATTGAGACCCAAACAAAGTTTTCCATGTGCTTTTAGAATTTAGATTTTGCCGATTATATTATAATCTTAATATTCCAAACCAGTCAATCAACTCTGTATAGGTACATATTACCTGTATCTCAAGAAGAATTTAAACCATTTAGAACTATATTACTCTGTGGAACATATATAGAACGTTCCACCAAAGCCATAGTAGGTCAAATTTGTAAGAAATATCCGCTACCCATATCTTTCCAATATTATATTATAGCAGTTTAGGAGAATATATAAATTCCGAAATGTTTAAACATACCTTTCTGGACCACCTATATAGAGAAATAGGCAGACGTATTTTCAGTTAAAAAAATATAGTTGAAAATATGAAGTATTATTTTGACAATTGGCTTAGCGAGAGGTAATCCTGTCTACCTGAATGTGTCAAGCAATGCATTCCGAAAGGAGACCCATAAGCATTATGGAACTAAATATTGGTAAAGTTCTAATTTTAAGTGAATCAAACATAATTTAAACAAGAATACCCACTGAACATGGGGTAAAAAATATAGCATTTAATGTGCTTTTCTAAATTATTATTTCGCTGTTGAAAATCAGGAATACCTATTTGTTATTTTATATTCATGTTCTTCTATCTTTTTTGCAAGCTAGAGCATGAATTAAAATATATATATATATATATATATATATATATATATATATATATATATATATATATATATGCTAAAAATTGTTTTTTGCTTTTATTATTCTGCGTTTGAAAATCACGAATTTATTATATTATATTAGTGTTCTGCTATCTTTTTTGTTAGCAGAACATGCGATAAAGCTAGAACATGAATTATGCTCTAGCTTTTTGCAAGCTAGAGCATGAATTAATATATATATATATATATATATATATATATATATATATATATATATATATATATATATATATATATATATATATATATATATATATATATATATATATATATATATATATATATATATATATATATATATATATATATATATATATATATATATATATATATATATATATATATATATATATATATATATATATATATATATATATATATATATATATATATATATATGATAAAAATTGTTTTTTGCGTGTTTAATTAGCATTTAATTTGCTTTTATTATTCTGCGTTTGAAAATCACGAATTTATTATATTATATTAGTGTTCTGCTATCTTTTTTGTTAGCAGAACATGCGATAAAAAAAATATACGAGGTAAAAAAAATATTCATGCACGTTTAATAGTCTTTAATTAATCCGCGGTTGGAAATCACGCATTTGTTATTACATTAATGTTCTGTTATTTTTTATTATTATTTTTCGGGCATTTAATTAGAATTTAATTTGCTTTTATTATTCTGCGCTTGATAATCACGAATTTGTTATATTACATTAATGTTCTGCTACCTTTTTTGTAAGTTAGCAGAACATGCGATAAAAAATATATTCCTGTACGAGCAAAAACATTTTTTCTTGTATTTTGTGGTTAATTTGCTTTAATTATTCCGTGGTTCAAAATCATTAATTTGTTTTATTACATCAATGTTCTGCTACCTTTTTGTAAGTTAGCAGAACAAGCGATAAAAAATATATTCCTATAAGAACAAAAATATTTTTTCTGGCTCATTTAATTCGCATTTAATTTGATTTAATTATTCCGAGGTTCAAAATCATTAATTTGTTATTTTTCATTATTGTTCTGCTATCTTTATTGCAAGTTAGAAAAAATAAATAAAAATATATATAAAAATATATAGACTAAAAATTTCTATCATCTAATTTGCTTTTATTACTCCGCAGTTAAAAATCACGAATTTGTTTGAATTGAATTTTACACTCCTTGTTCTGCTACCTTTTTTTCAAGTTATCAGAACATGCGATAAATATATATATACTTCCGAGCTGAATGTTTTTCTTGCCCATTTAATTAGCATTTAATACTCCGTGTAAAATAATTGTGTTGTGCTAACTTTGTTCTGATAACTTAAGAGACGTTTCCTCCAACTTACTATAAAGGACTTAAGAGCCCAAATTACTTAACTACTTAATTAGTTAACGACAGAGGTTTCCACGACGTTATTATCTAACAGGTCTAAATTATTTCTTAATATATCTTGTAAATTTCTGTAATTTGTTACTCTCTTATTCACCAGGAAATCAGTTTTACTAATGCACCGAAAATTATATTACGATTTTACGATTTAATATTTAAAGACTAGAACTATAAAGTACCAAAATTAGGTAAAAAATTACCAGAAAGTTATTATTCCAGTAGACTTGATTTAACTTTCAAAGTCAATGTGGAAGATCTATATTTTTTAACCTAGAAATGTTCAATATATACAATACGATATAAGGTGTTAATACTACTAATATATCCGAGAATTTTATTTTTAGTAGATAAATCATAACGCGAATTACATTTTGGGTGATTTTACTTAATTAAAAAAATCAATTAAAAGTATTCTTTTCGAAAAGAAGATATAATTTCGGGGTACGTAATATATTTAATTCCTGATATGTTAATTTATTTTTTATACGTTCATGCAAAAAACAAAGTTTTGTTTTTTGCATGAACTATATTTAACGCAAAAACTGGTTATTTATTGCAATAAACATTTACTTATTGCACTTTAACTATTATCAATTTTTCTGGTATTCCAAATTGTTTTTCTCAGTATTGTATTTAATAGAATGTTTTTACATTATATAAAATAATAATTAAGCTATTATGGATAATGTTTAACAGCATATCAAATTAGGGCATCTATTTTGATCGTGTATAGAGAAATAAATGTAAGCTTCTAATATAAAAAAGGCACGCTATTTTATACAACAACCCATTATAATACAATCAAGATTAATGTGACAAGTAGTTAACTGCACATAATAATAATACATTGGTATATTGCGGAAACGGGAAAATTTAATTATAATATAATTTTAGCACTTTACAAGACATTGGATTTAGTTATTTAACAGACTAAATATGAGTTTGCGTTACTAATTCTTTTGTGTTTGTTGCGTTTACATGATCTATAAATATAAGAAAATTATAAGGCTTTGGTATGATATAAGCAGATATTTTTCAAAGATAATTTTAATAAAATTCATGAGCTTTGTGTAGCCATTAAATTATTGCATGTCGTCTTACCGGGTCTAATGACATTTAATTGTAGGTACTGTGTATAGTTTTATCGCGGATATTACAAGGCAATTTTAATGGAAATGTATGTTTTTCAGTGAAGCTTTTTACATGACATTTTACATCATACACATTTTAGGTAAAATTTCACATTAGTTAAAAAATATTTCGTATTAGAGTAAAACTCGTATTAGAAAATGATTCAAAAAATCTAACCTGTTATGAAACGATAATTTCAATCTTCTCTAATACGTAGATATTCATATGTGAAATATAAATACTTAATAACATAAGTATACAAGAATACCTAATTAATCCTCGATATATATATATATATATATATAGTCCAGTCTATGAGCTGGAAGCCTGTTTTTTTGCAGATGGTCGCATTCAAAAAAAACATTGCAACGTATTCTATTAACCCTTAACGCTATTCATGACTCTACCAACCTGCCAAACCCAAAGGAATTTTCATGGTTTTTCGTAATCAGAATACGGGACTGGTAACCTTAGCCAGCTGAGATACAGCCGCTCCGTATCCTTAATTGATCACGCTGTATATAAACTGACCTTAAATTTTACATATTTTTTATATATTTTTTCTACTTTCAATTAGAACTTTGTTGATACACGAATAAAACGTATGGAAAGGTCTTAAAACGTTGAGAAAAAAATATGATGGTCAGATTTTTTGACCAATTTAATCCTTGGTGGTAATGAAGAGTAAAAATTGGCTGCTTTAGTGTTTGGAAAATAATAGGTACGGTTATGAATGAATATAGCTAGTAGAAATAGACATATTTTGCATTGTAAATGTAAATATATTATGTATTAAAAAAGGAAAGTACCTATCAAAGCCTTACCTATATCCATTATCCATGTCCTATTTGACAGCTAGTCCTTCGAGTTATTCCTAACATAATATAACTGAAGACAAATATTTATATTCAATGAATCAATTCCAATGAACTGAAGCCATTAATGAGAGTAATGATTATGAAAGTCCCCTATGTTAACATCACTGACGGTGACAGTTTCCTATTTAAGAGTCGGCAAAAGCAGTCGCAGCAGCGATTATCATTGCGATTAGCTTTGAATTATGCACTAAGTTTGATGGACAGTTTGCAGACAGTGTAATTGCGAAAATCGCCTTACGAACGTCCAAGATAACTTACTTTATGAAATTTTTTGCTACTTATTGCATTTCAACTAAGGAAATCAATTAAAAGTACTGATTTAAAATAGTCACATTTATAAAACACAGTATATAAAAGACCACATAGGTACAGAAAAAATTACCTCATATCGTGGTTGAGTGCAATAAGATACAATTTAAATTAAGTATATTATATAGAGAAGCAGGGCACGTATTATAGAATATTCTTCCTACCAATGATTAATTAAAATGTGATTGGCAAGAAGCATCATTCCTGAAGAGGAAAAATGACACATATATGGTGAGTTATCTATTTGGTTTCTCTACAATTTACTGCCACTATCCCAAGATTACGTCTAACACAATATATATATATATATATATATATATATATATATATATATATATATATATATATATATATATATATATATATATATATATATATATAAGGGTCCGCCAATAAGCGCGCTCGATCTTTAAAATGAAATAAAGCAAGTTGTGTGAGAGGTATAAATGAAATTTATTTTTTGTTTGAAAGAGTATTCGAAGGCATTATGTATGGAAAATAATATCGGTCAAATGTCCACCTCGGCTTCGCTGGGTGGCGCGCATACGAGAAGTCCAATTTTCAATTACTCTGGCGCACAAATCGGGCTGTATTTCATCGATGGCGTGGCGTATGTTGACTTTGAGGGCATCAGTGTTTTGTGGTTGGTTTGCGTAGACCTGTGATTTAAGAAAACCCCACAAGAAATAGTCTAGTGGGGTTAAATCGCACGATCTCGGTGGCCAGTTGATGTCGCCTCCGCGCGAGATAACCATTCCTCCGAAGCGCTCGTGCAGAAGATCCATTGTGGCGCGCGCTGTGTGGCTCGTAGCGCCGTCCTGCTGAAACCACATATCCTCGACATCCATATTGTCGATTTCATGCCAGAAAAAGTTCGTTATCATGGATCTGTATCGTTCGCCGTTTACCGTGATGGACACACCATCGTCGTTCTCGAAGAAATACGGCCCGATGATGCCTCCGGCCCAAAATCCACACCAAACAGTTACCTTTGCTGGGTGCATTGCGACCTGGTGGACCTCCTGTGGATTGTTCTCGGCCCAATAACGGCAATTCTGCTTGTTGACATTCCCATTTAACCAAAAATGTGCCTCATCGCTGAAGATGATTTTGCGACCAAAATCGGGGTCGACTTCCAACTGCTCTAAAGCCCAATCAGCGAAGATACGGCGCTGTCTATGGTCGTTTATTTTGAGCTCTTGTGTCAGCTGGATCTTGTACGGATGCATGCCCAAATCCAGATGCAAGATTCGGCGAAGTGATGTTTCCGAAAGGCGGAGTTCCTGTGCGCGACGTGAAATTGACTGTCGCGGATTTTCACGCACACTATCGCGCACAGCGGCGACATTCTGGGCAGATCGGACGTTTCGACGACGCGTCGGTGTTGGCTGATTGTTCACCGAACCGGTTGCCTCAAATTTGTTAATCAAACGACGGATAGTCGACTCAGCAGGACGATCAATTGCACCGTAAAATTGGCGGAGCGCGCGGAACGTTGCTCGAACCGATGAATGATTTTCGTAATAAGTTTTAACGATTTGCACATGTTGCTCGCGGCTGAATTGGTTCATGGTGATTTGTGAAGATACACTGAATAATAACAACTACGTTTGCCAACTCTACCACAAACAACATGGCCGCCATGAGCTGTCAAAGATCCAGCGTCCCTATTGGCGGACCCTTTATATATATATGTATATATATATATATATATATATATATATATATATATATATATATATATATATATATATATATATATATATATATATATATATATATATATATATATATATATATATATATATATATATATATATATATATATATATATACTATATTATGTCAATAATTAAAATTGAACGCTAAAAATTGTTTTCATTACATATAACAGCGTGGTTTCACTAGCTACGGTCTCATTGGTGAGGCAGTCTAAGTCGATTAATTATGATTCAATTTAAAATCTGCAGAAATCAATCATTAATCAATCAATCAATCAAATCAAGCAATTAATGGCACTAATAAGTTCGACATTTCATGTTATAACTGACTGTAAAAACTTATCAAACTAAGTATAATGCGAAAGATATATGTATTAAAGTATCTAAAAATGAAGGGATACGAGAACTCTAGCCTCGAAGAAGAAGAAGAAGAAGATTGCATAGGTCGAACTGATGTGACCACAACGAACCATTACAACATGTCTAGAAAAGTAAATAACAGGTCGTAAAAAGTAAATAACAGCTCCAATTTTAAAAACTTAATAAGTGACGCGTACAAATTCATACTTCGTAGTGAAAATATAAAAAGTGTATATGATATAAGAATCTGATTGGTTGATAAATTACTAAAATATGTAGGAAATATAGGCAACTAAGGAAATACCATTGTTTCTTAGAAAGGTATTTCCGTAACAACGTATAACAATGCGTTACCCGTTAATAAAAGGCACTCATGTGGTCGCCACGTCTTTTTGATTTTTCTAGTAAAAAAATAAGTAACGTTTTTATAATAACAAAGTTAATTGTTTTAAATTGTGTAAAGTTGTATTACATGTGTTTCCATCTTATTTTATAAATATAATAAGGTAATTTAAGTGATAATGGGTGTTATCCAAATCATTGTAGAAATATGCTAGGCAGTATCATAGGAATTTCTACCTAAAGTTTCGTCATCTTTTCGATAAGGATTTTAACAAGTTAATAATCAACAAGTGAGTAAAATCAAATCAAATCAACAAAGATATTCTAAGTGCTATGAGGATTCGTTCCCAGATTTCGCAGATATAGTGATAATAGCAGATTCCCACAGCGAAACATTCAATCCAGCTTCATTATAGTGCCGATAGAGATCACCACATAAGTGCGGTAGCGAATGTGTTTAAATGTTTTATTTGGATTAACTATGTACAATATCCCAATATTTGTATATCGTCTTTTGAATAATATATGAAAAAAATTAAAAATATAAGCACATTGTTTATCGATGATTTAATATCCCATGTACTATCATTGTAAGGTATAGTAGGTTATCTCAGGGTAAATTAAGTTTCTTGTTTTATAAACATTAAACAAATCATAATTTCGTATGTAAGAAATTGTTGTCCCATTTAATGAAAAACAATATTTTTCTTCTTGAATGCAGAATTCATTTAAGATTCATATGTTGCAAATATATACGGCTATATTAATAATTGATTTTCTAGCTTCTATTAAAATATTTAAATTTATAATATTAATTTAAATAATTCAGCCTATTTTGAACTTCCTCTGATGTAAGTGATCTATGTATGTGTACATGATCTAACCTAGTCTCATAAATATTAAATTATAATTGTGAATAGAAAATGCGGGTGATTCCATCGTATATATATATATATATATATATATATATATATATATATATATATATATATATATATATATATATATATATATATATATATATATATATATATATATATATATATGGCAACCATTTTAAAGAGAATCTTAAGGAGTTTTAGCAATCCAAAGTATGTATTTACAAAACAAATTATTGTCACTTATAAAATAAAATAAAAAAAAATAGTCTCTTAAATAGTCTCTTTATATAAAACTTTTTATAAAAATAATCTATTTACTTAAAATAAAACAATCACAATTGGCTATCCCAACGTGAATCCACAATCTTAATTTAAATTACTAAATATGTCAATATATACCTAATAAAATATATAATTATTCAAAATTTCATATCCATTGCAATTGATTTACTCGACGTGGAGCTACAAAATTAAATTAAATAAATATTTAAATAATAATTAAAATTATATCTTATTAAAAATTACAATCTATCACAATATATATATATATATATATATATATATATATATATATATATATATATATATATATATATATATATATATATATATATATATATATATATATATATATATACGTCATTTTATCGTATCATTTTATAACAAATGTATTTTCTTTCAGTTTATAGGTATATATAGTTCCGTAGGAATTTTAGTATAGGTATTTTTCTCGCATATTCTCTCATGTGAAATGCCGGGGCTTTGAGGACGACCGGTGCTCGATTTTAATCGGTTTACCTGTTAATCTCCGCCAATACGTGGAGGTCAATAGCACCGTACAATATACAATCTTCTTATGTCGTGACTTTTTTAATACCACCTATGCATAACCCTATGTTTCTTAACGGTACGCTTGGCCGTAATAACCACCAAATCTAAAAATAAAAATGTGGACTCGCTTCGAAAACTGATTTTATGTACGATAAGGGCCTGGGAGATGGTAATATGTCACGAAACGTCAAACTGCGCCTTGCAAAGATCCTCACGTGCAAAATAATTAAATAAATAGAGTAAGCACCTATGTAGCTAACTAACATTTATATATAAATAAAATTCTATAGACCGTATACTTTCAGCTTATTACATAATTACATATAAAATATAAATTATGAGATGCGCCATGTTATTCCACACCAGTAACTGTAGCTCACTGACGATAAATAATAAGAAAAAAAGAAAAATTTGGGAGATCAAAATCCAAGTATCGTAATGAACACGAGTGTCTTAATAGGGATTAGATGTGAGATGTATACACAGGTATTTTTTATAATATATTATCGTAATATAGAAAAATAACCACTTTCTTTTTAAAATATTTTCTTTACATATAATGAAGTTATAAATTTCTGTTTTTTTAATGTTTTTGCGGATTTTACGGATAATTTCGTTTTCCGTTCTTGTGGTTTCTTACATACTTTCTGGTGGGGTTATTTTCTTAATTTCACACTTAGTGCGACACATCTTCACTATTTGTTTTTGCAAAAACCACAACTTCGTTAATCAAACCATCAAAATTTATACATTTTAGATCCGTCACGCTCATGGCAATATTTGATGTTGACTGGATATTGCTGTGATGGTACAGTTTTATTGGTCATGTACTCGTACTTGTATCTTAAAGAAAAATTTGTGTCATATAATAACCTCCATTAAAGTACAGGTATAATTTAAATATAAATGTATAATATATCAATGAAAGTTTAAAATTTAACAGCGGTGTATTACGGTTTTCACATATATAAACACTTCTTCAACACAACACGGCAGCACTTCCTCAATAATCATTACTCATGTCTTATAATAACTAATTGTAATTATACTATACGAAAACATAATTGTTTTAAAATTGCGTAGAAGGTTAGAAAGGAATTGGAGAAAATTTTATCGTTCTTATAATCAATCTAATTAAGTTGTATAATATGTAACTGAAGGATATGTTTTCTAGTAACCCTGGAGTAAATTGATGTTCAATTTGCCAATGCAATGCAGTGAGTTAACTATAGTAGATTTTTTAATATAATTCTGTGCATAATGTTAGTTTAAAAATAACCAGTTTTGGAGGTAATTTAATATATTAGGTACTTTATTTTATTAACCGAACATTATAATGGTCTATAAACTCAAGTTACACATATCCTGTACTACGCAAATATGTTCAATATATTTTAACAGTTTTAAAAGTTTTGTTTAGTGCGTGTTCTTTGCCAAATACGATTCCAGTATGCTATACTTGTTCCAGTAAATATACTAAATTTTTTAGATAAAACAATGATCAAAACAGAAAATTGTTCGTTGAGAATAACAATTTTAGAAGAACTGTATAGATTTTTATTCAAGTACTGCTGTAATGTACAGGGTGTTCCACAAGAATGATAAAGATGGTGGCTGATTTCCTCCATTATTTTCCTTGCTGAAGGGGAAGAAAATATGTTTTTTTGCCCTTTTAACTTGATAATAATACACACATAAAATAAAAACCCTTTTTATAGGTTTAGACGGCCTATATAAAAGTTATTGAACTGAACTATATAAAAGACTTTGAACTGAACAAAAAATCCGGTGCGCCCATTTTTACATATCGAACATATGCCCATATGTACATCGAATGTTTGAGCGAATAAACGTCAATTTGGAACACGAACATACAATTTATTACTTCTATAAAAAAATGGAAAAACTGCTAATATTAGCATTAAAGCCAATAGTTAATACCTACTAATAATTAAATAATTATCATAAAGTAGCAATATCCATTAACGGAAGCCAAACAGGCTTGTTACAGTAAAAGATATTTACTCATATAGGTACATATTTACATACAGGTGTATAATAACCATAATTTCTATTTTCAGTGTTTTAGTAAAATATAATATTCGCCCAATATAAGAATCTAATTAAATAAAATGGGACCAATGATTCATTGACCGATTCACCGCCCAGCTGAAAAAACTGAACCTAGAAATTTCTGTTGTCCAGTATGTCCCTTTCACGACGTATAGTCTAGTCAACAAGGGTCATTTTAGTGAATTTCTCTTCGCCTTTACTGAAAATTATGATTTAGGGCTCATTCGATTTGAAATATCATCTAGAAACTTTTTGAAAAATTCGAAGCGGAACCGGTTAAAATTACAAAAGTTATAAACAATTTAGTAAAAAAAAAAGGGAGGTTCGTTTTTTGCAAATATCTCAAAAACTATTAAGGTATCGGAAATCGAAACAAGATCCTTAAACAGCAGGAAACCCCCTTAGAAAAAGTCCCACCTCCCAAAATTCTACCACCAATATTTATAATTTTAATTTAGAGGTGAAAATTGGGCTAAAAATGGGTGATGTAACTTCCGCGAGCGCCGACCAATTCGGACACTTAAAGACACAGACGCAGAAATAAAAATTATTTAAACCCATTAAATATGAATATTAAGGTTGGGATTTTGTAGAGTGAGAGGAAAATAGATGCATTTATTTTGGTTAAGTATAAATAATTAAAAAACTACATAATATCTGATTATCAAATTAGGTGCATTCACTAGCTATTATCATAGTGATAATTATAATATAAGTTTTTTGTCCCAAAATATTCTTATAGGCCTGTTCTGTGCGCTAGAAATGAAAATTTGCATTTTTATTGTTAAAATCACATTATTTTCATTGCAAGCGCACAGAACAGATTTATAAGAAAATATTGGGACAAAAAACTTATATTATAATAATCACTATGATAATAGCTAGTGAATACACCTAATTTGATAATCAGATATTATGTAGTTTTTCAATTATTTATACTTAACCAAAATAAATGCATCTATTTGCCTCTCACTCTACAAAATCCCAGCCTTAAGGATTAAAAAAATCCACATACCTTTTGGACAATTAAGTAAACGATAATCCAATGGAACACATTTTTTCCCCGTAATTTTTTTATTAGATTTTCTTTTGTTAATTAACTTATTTTTCAAGTTTAAGATTAACATAAAAATTCTGATAATTGTCAAACTAAAAACCTTAAATTTTTTTCACTTCTTGGAGCTATTCTTGAAAGGCTTTAGAGAAGACCCCTGATGGAAAGATTCAAAAATTGTGATTTTCCACTTTGTTATTAACAATCGAAGGCATTAAAAAAATCGAGGTTCCATAACCAGGTTCAAAAAAATCCGAGTTCTAAGTCGAAATTTTAAATAAAAATTCCCAGTTATCTCAGATTTTAAAATTCTGAGGTATAACGCGGAATTTCGGCAACAATTTTTTTAGTTAACTGAGATTTTAAAAAATCTGAGTTATAACGCAGTATTAAAATTGTATTTCAAAATTCTCAGATTTTATTAATTCCGAGTTATGACGCAAAATTTGTTATTTGAATATGAATATATGAATTTTATAATTACGAAATATTACTCAAAAACGTGTGTAAAATTCTCCGTTACGTATAACTTTGAATTTGAATTTGATATTACTCGGAATTTTAAATTTAAATTCTCACTTATAACTCGCATTTTTTCGTTCCGAGTTATAAAAATAAAAAGAGATCTCGGAATTTTAAAATTTTTCGTTATAATTCGGAATTTTAAAGAAATTTAAATCTCGAAACTTTAAAATTAACTCGCAATTTTAACTCCGATTTTTCAAAATGCATGGATTTTTCCAGGATGCATCAGTCAAACGCATGAAGAGGAACTGTTAACGCATACGAAGTTGTGGGTAAAAGCTAAGCTAGTCTAATATAAACGTACGTATTAGGTATATTATTTAACTGTCAAACGCAATGTTAAATACTAATTAATGTAAGTCAAGATGTAAATATCTTCGACTATTTTAACTCTTGCTTAAAAAATAATGAAATAGGTACCTGCTAAAGTCAAAATAACATCTAAAATGGAAAACAAACATTTCAAATCATATCCTTTTTCCTTTGCTGTTGATTACTAATATTTATCTGTTGATTACTAATATTTATTAGTGCAGATTAGTTTATATACATTCAACTTTCAAGGCGTTTGTACGTACCATCTTCTCTTCCTAATATTGTAAATTCAAGAACTCAATACGCAAAATGTCAACACATACTCGTAGCTACGAATATAGCAATACAGGAAGAACAATCTAAAATAATGTTAAACAACATAATATAAATTATTAAATTATTCATCGTGGTACCTGGAAGGGCACCGTGGTACCCTTCGATTTGGTCGCGTGTTTATCGTCCATCTGAATTCCTGACCTTTAGTCAAAACATTTGAAGTAAAGAGATCGGTTATAGTTGTGTAATTAAATATGTTAACGGACTAACTTCGCATAGTAACAACTGACATCGACTCGGTTATCTTGACTATAACATGTTAATCCAGGAGACAGGGTGTCCATTCGGGTTGACCCCGAGAGAAAATATCTCTTACAGACAGATTGCAATGACCCCTGAGGTTTAAAACAAACAACTTGAGATATGCTGGTCTATAAAAAATAATCTCATGCTTAGATAATTTCGCCAGCATAATAATATGTATATTGTTTATATTGAACATTTTTTTCTTCGTGTAGCCCAATAGTGTGCAAAGATGTATACGTGTTATACCTATTGCATATTAAAAGGTGTTTCAATAAAGTATATAGTTCTAATAATATACAGCAAGGTAGAAATAGTATATTATATATCGCGGGTCTGAAGTAGTACTTTTAATCCCGGGTTAAAAGTACTTAAGTCGCAAGATATATACGATATTTTTCGTACTTAAATTGAAACGTATATATAATATAAAAAGGCACATATAAACCTTATAGAAACACATAAAGCGATAACTATTAAACATAAAGTGAGGTGACAAGTGACCATAGGAATGGTTGTGACAAGATTAATTTGGAGATAACGTCTAGTGTCATGAGCTCGTAAAGAAGGTATATATGATATTGAAAAAATGACAGCCGATGTAGGTCAATGATATGCTGCATTCACCCAGATGAGAAATGTTCAGTAGGCAAATGGAATCGCTGGTAGATAAGTCAAAATCAGTATACGGTAGTACCGATGACGGAAATACCGATCGCCGATTTTTTGGTAATGTTACAACATCTGCAAAAATCAAGTGTTGTTGAGGATATAATTAAACGATTTAGAATTATCTTGTTAAGAATATCCAGTAGATATAAAAATAGATAAAAAACTAAACGGTCGATAGCTTGATATGCTCCTACTTCTGTTTGGATTATCATGCAAGTTTCTTATTCAAGCAGAATTATTGATAAATGTCTTTCAGATTCTTAGAATGTTATCAGTAACCTCGACAACAATATACTAAGTAACAATAATATACTTAGTGGCGAGTGACTAAGAACTTGAAAGCTAATAAATATATTTCAGGACGAGGTCCATGGTAAAAATTGGAAATTTCGAACACATTATTAATACATAAGATCCAACAAATAAATTTAGTTTTGACCAAACAACTGTTGGAAACGGCTCGCTCATACGTGAAAGTTTAATAATTAATTTATGACAAATTTATTATTGGGAATTAAGGCGTCATATTTTGCATATCTTATTTTTCAGTATGATAGAATATTTTTATCTAATAATAAAATAAGTGAATGTTCCCTAATGTTATTCAATACTCCCTAGCATACAGCTAGGAATAGCTATGTATGTAACCAGTTCGGAAAAGTACTATTTTGTGTAACGAGCAGATTTCTGCAAAACGAGCACTAGCGAGTTCCGCAGAAGGATGCGAGTTACACAAAATTGTGTTTCGTATAAGATTTTTTTCTAATGGTTAATATTAGAATTTAGTATTTTATGAGAAGAAAACTCTCAATTTTATACGTTTAAAAACAATCCAGTAGGTTGTACCGGTGTGACAGTTCGTCACTATCATAGTTTTTCAGGTCTAAGTAGCCTACTATGAAATGAACTTTACAACACCAGTTGCGTAATATTTTACTTTTCGTAATTGGTTGTAAAAACCAGTAACCAGTAAACCAGTGTAACAGTTACTTTTCGTAACTTGTTGTAAGACGTTTTCTAACGTCAAATGGTTTTGAAAAGTATCACTTTACATGTCAAAATTAGAAAAAAGTAGTTGTTTTAATAAATCCTACAATATTTTACGCATTTTAAAGTTGAACATATTCTAGATAAATATATTCCTAATGCTTTTTTATATCAATATGTTCAGATCGAACAAATATAAGTAGTAGATTAGGTAGTTGTTTTCTGTAGTTCCCTATCAAAACTAATGTCACATATTAAGTTCAATATGATAATAGTAGGTATTATGGGAAATTCAAGTATACCAATTAAAAATAAATCGTATATCATTCTGAAGAGCCCCAATAAAGACGAAAGTACAGATATACAACTGGTAGGTAAGTGTTTTGTTAGATTATTTCTCATTGTAATAAACCCAAGATTTCTTCTTACATTATACAGGGTGAGTCAGTTTTTTGTAGACAAACTTTAACAGGGGATAGAACGCACGTTTTTAAAAAGAAAAGTGCCTATAAAGATATGGCCGATCTAGCTTCCTAAGGAAGCTACAGGGTGTTAAAATTTAATTTTTTTTTACATTAATGTGTAATATTTTCTGAACGGAATGATATATTCACTAAATATTTTACACATATCTTAACCTACATAGGATCAACATGTTGTATTGTTCCTGTCGAAAATACTATAGTGGATATTACTTTTTTCGGGTACTTCGACTATTCTGCATAATAGAACTTTTTTTTCGTACGCCACTGACATTATCTGATACATATTTCTAAAATAACGTCCCCTTAGTAACAATTTTGTTCTCTTGTAATTTTGCTCTAACTATGACAGTTTTCGAGATATTGGCCGTTGTTTCTCTGACAGTGTAATGTCGTTATTATAATTTTTTTTTCTCGAATTTTCTTTATGACTTATAAACGAATGCTTAGATTTTTTCATGTTTGGGGGATAATGCCTATTAATTAAGGCGCATAAAACAAGCGGTAAGAATGTTCAAAAACTTGCACAGTGGCGGGGTGGAAGGGGTGCTCCACCCCTTTCGTAAACAGAACTTCTACGCCAGACTATTTAAAAAAAACTGTTATTTTCATTATCTATAGTGTATACCACTCCGGTTAATACACTTGAGGAACTTCAAAATCGCATTAGAGATGCTTGCAATGAAATAAGGGTGCATCATTTAGTTAACTTAAGACGTTCTATGATACGTCGCAGTGAAATGTGTATTGAGAAGAACGGTTTACATTTTGAACAAAGTATCTAATTTTATGTATGTAGGTACTAGTGTTATTTTTATTAATTCTTGTAATTGTTATTTATAAATCATTATTGCTAACAATTGTTATTTATTCCACAATTATTATTGTTAATTAAATATTGCTATAAATTCAAAAATGTTTATATCTCCATAAACATTAACATCAATGTTCATCTAATGTTTTTTTTGTAATTGTAATTACTTGGAAAGAGATAAAGAGATTTCGGCTTTTTAGAATCCTTAACACACCATATTTAGGTAGGTTTCGTTGAAAGAATTAAATATTTAGCCGATAATTATTATTGCTAATAAATAAATTACTTAATTTAGTACCACATCAAACACTAAAAATCAAAATAACTAGGAACCGCACAGGAATTTCGAAACAGAAGAAGGGACATTATTTTTGTTAAACTGTATGTAGATAATGAAAATAACAGTTTTTTTTTAAATAGTCTTTGGCGTAGATGTTCTGTTTACGAAAGGGGTGGAGCACCCCTTCCACCCCGCCACTGTGCAAGTTTTTGAACATTCTTACCGCTTGTTTTATGCGCCTTAATTAATAGGCATTATCCCCCAAACATGAAAAAATCTAAGCGTTCGTTTATAAGTCATAAAGAAAATTCGAGAAAAAAAATATAATAACCACATTACACTGTCAGAGAAACAACGGCCAATATCTCTAAAACTGTCGTAGTTAGAGCAAAATTACAAGAGATCAAAATTGTTACTAAGGGGCCGTTATTTTAGAAATATGTATCAGATAATGTCAGTGGCGTACGAAAAAAAAGTTCCATTATGCAGAATATCCGAAGTACCCGAAGAAAGTAACATCCACTATAGTATTTTCGACAGGAACAATACCTACAACATGTTGATCCTATGCAGGTTAAGATATGTGTAAAATATTTAGTGAATATATCATTCCGTTCAGAAAATATTACACATTAATGTAAAAAAAATGAAACTTTAACACCTTGTATCTTCCTTAGGAAGCTAGATCGGCCATATATTTATAGGCACTTTTCTTTTTAAAAACGTGCGTTCTATCCCCTGTTAAAGTTTGTCTACAAAAAACTGACTCACCCTGTATATATATATATATATATATATATATATATATATATATATATATATATATATATATATATATATATATATATATATATATATATATATATATATATATATATATATATATATATATATATATATATATATATATATTGTATAATATACTAATGTCACAGGTATAATCATTATTCAGATTCTAAATGAGAACAAATGAATTAATTAAATACTAAATACCGTACCTATATATACCCACTATTTATCTTGCTACCTTGACGGCATATGAAGTGGTAAGTGAAGAGATATATCTTCGAATTTTAAATTATTGGCGTCACTAACGACCTTTCATGAGCTAAGTGCTATTACAAATATATCATGTTCTTTACCGGTGTTAAATTTTTTTGTAATTTCAGAATCGTAAAATTGGTAATCACAAATGATGCAACAAGCCGTACTGAAAATACAACGGCTATAAACGAAGCTTATTTTAGAGTTTATTACCAATAATAAATAATAAATAAAAAACATTCTAATGTGCATTCACTGCGGGCCTTTGTATTAAGCCGATATGTCTTAGAATCACTGAATGCTATAAATGTTTAATTATTATTACATTCGTTAGAGATATTTCATATGGAAATGGCTTATTATTTGAAATAATACAGACCGTCCATATTTTATTTTACATATAGGAATACCTCACAGAATTTCACTGTAAATAAAAAAGGTAAATAAAAATGCAGATGAGTTAAGCTGCAGGTGCAACTCTACATCATGTTTCGAGTTGTAGTAGATTTTATAAATTGTATTTTAGTCATAATTATTGTCATTAGTGTTAACATCTCGAGGAAGAGGCTTCAGCCACTTAGAATCACAACCAATACCTAATTATATAAATATATCTAAACTATACTTACATTATAAACTGAATACTTTAAACCATTTGGTTTAAGGAGGATATGAAATATCCAGTTTCTTAATTATTACCAATTTGACACATTGAATGTAAAAGAATGGTATTTTCGCACATATACAAACTGAACTTACGATATGCGATGATTAATGTCTAAGAAGAAATAACGAAATTATATTTTGAAATCCCGTTGTCCCTGGAAAGGCTTACATTATGAAGTAGTTTTATCACACAAAATACAATTATTAGAGGTGTTCTGTAATTTGTAATCTCTCGGAGTGCACGTCAAAAACTGCAGCACCTATAGGCTCATTGGTCCCCTTATACGTCCTCCATGAGGAAATGTCTTGCCTAGACCATCAACCAACCTAACGTTTTTAAAAAAAATGATGATGTTGCCTAGAGGCATTTCCCTCAAATTAGCGATGGAAGGCTAAAGGCGCGGTTACACGGTCCCTGGTTTGGTAGACCACGGAACTAGACCGTGGCCTGCCCTGGTCCGCCGCCATTTGACGAACCGACACTGTCAAAACAGTTTGTGTGGTTCGTGGTCTGAAGAGAAATATCTCGGACCTTGAAAATGTAGTTCTATTCGACATGGATGCAAGGCAACAGGCGGTAGCAGCTGCTACTTTGTATATCATGTATAGTGGATTATTGTTGCAACAAAGGTGCAAAATACGCAAGAAGAGATGGTGGGTGGCAACATATATGCGAAATAGAAGCAGGTAAACTTTTTTTTTTTGGTACTTAACATTACTGTTTTAATTTTGAAATTTATTTATTAAATTAATATTTTATTAATATAGATTAAATTTCAGATACAGTGGATCAAATATGTTAGGTCGAACCACCCCGAACCCTCACGGAACAGCGCAGTCCATTCCTTTGTTCCCTGACATTTTACCGACAACCGACGGCACCGTCCGCACCACGGATCACGAACCGCGAGCCACAACGATCCTCCTATGTCACACGGTCCGCGGTCCGAGGTTCGTCGAACCACGGACCGTGTAACCGAGCCTTAACGCTCCCCCAAAATTGATTATCTGGTTGATGATGCTCGGCCTTGACATCTTCTTATTCATATGCTCTACAGATTAGTGTGTCATTTCACCTCATTGTGTAAATGTATATTATAATATGTGGAGTTAGCATTCCGATTGTGAATCGCAGGTTTCCTCTAGACCTTGTTATATAATTATTCCCTGTCTCTTCGCTGGGATACCTCAAGATATTTCTAGGCAGCCGGCAGATCCTTATGTCATCCTTATGATGGGTGTTTTCCTTAATTATTTATTATATCACCGCAATTGGTAATGCACTGGAAGGATCAAGATCAAAAACGTTCAGGCGGGCTGCCTTCTTGGCCAAATTATCAGCTTCTTTATTGTCATTGGACTGGGAGCGTCATTTAACCCAATACAGGGAAATGTTATTCATCTGGAAGGCTCTCACAGGCGCTTAGTGATATTCCTATATTGATCCTTTAGTTATTTATTAATTCAGGGTCAGTAGAGGTGTTGTCTCCAATCTTTGTAGATCCTGATTGTTTTGCCTATTATTTGTCTACGAGCAATCTCTCTCACCGTTATAGTTATGCCTGCCACTTATGTTTCTAGTACACTTGTTTTCTTATTCATAGTCCACTGCAATCGAAGGCTTCTAAGGTATATGGGTGATACAGCCTTCGCCATCTCTCCTCATTAATAATATGTGGTCATATTTTACACCACCTTTGTACCACCATTTTACTTCACCATTATTTTGTATGACGTAGGGTTTATCAGGGACAAGCCGAGAAATAACATCTGCACTTGCCTGCAAAAGGGACATTTGTACAGCATCCAAATCCCATTGAGGCGAACCATGGATAGTCAAGGCCGCTTCTTCGCAATTATTTGCATAGCTCCCATTTTACTCAGACAGGATACTCTATGTGCTTGGGTCAGCCTGAGTTTTGCATTACTTTATATTTTCATATTTTTTATATTTTCTTTATATTTTTATATTGAATTTTTTTTTGCATCACTATAAAGTGTCCCTGGAATTGATGTCTGATCTACTATGTTACACAGGTCCTATTCAGACAGATTCAATAATTCTGCACTCTTCTAAAATGACTTGTTTGGAGACACGTTCATCTCGTGACGAAAATCCTCGTTGCATATTTTATGACGTCACCCGCCATAGGAGTGCGTAGCAATATCATAAAGCATACAGGGTTTTGACAGGGCTATGTAGCTGACATTTCAAAAACAGTTTATTTTCGTGTATTGACTAAAAACTACATACTAAATAAATGCAAATAAATACAATTTATTTTCCTATACGTACTGGTATAGACTTTTCCCCGTCGATATTTTCAGTGATGGTAATTCAATTTTGCCCCCAATAATTATTGTCTCCGTGACTACTACCTGGGCATTATCTATCTAAGTACCGCTTCGTCAAACTATCAAATTTTAAAATCAAAGTTCAAGCGCTGGACGTTCCCACAGTCGAGACAACGTAATTATTTTGCAAGGTCGCTTAGAGTATTATAGATAAACTCAATCGCTAAATGTTTGTATCGCATATATCCATATTTCCATATTTTTTAACGATAATAATATATCTATTAATAGCATAAGTATACTAAACTTATAACATTTGGGATAATGTAATAAATACTAGTCCTATCACGCAAAGTGGTTTAATCGTATTAAATAGTTTCATAAAACTGGGACCTTGTTTATTCTGACTTCAGTAATATAAGAGACAAATATGTGATATATTCATATCAAATATTAACTCGACTATAATAGTAAGTTGCATGTTCCGTAAAACCCAGAAGTCCAAAAAAGTAATAAATTAATAGTAGATTAGTATAACGATGATCTTAGGAGAATGAGACTAAGAGTCCATCTAATGTATGAATGTGTTGGATTCTCCTCAGCTTAACTGTAATTAAAACCAATCAACAAAAATACGAATATACGATTGATGAGTGCAAAATTAATATCAACGTTGAGAAAATAATAAATGCCTACAACTCTCCAAACGCTGTGGCAAATAAAAATTTCACGAACAGATTATGTTTAAAAGATTTCAACAGTTAATTTGTGAGGTATAAATAGTAATTTACCTGCAAATATCTTCGTTATTTCAATATAGGAGAGGCCTTGTTTTAAATTTGAAGAACTTAGTTTTAATCAGGTACACATCTCTAGTATTCTATTCAATTAAACCACTAATATTGAAAATCAAAATTAATATTTGAATTATAATAATGGAACCATACTCCTTATTCTAATAATAGCACCATAATGCAAAAAAATAGATGTTCTCCTCTTTCGGCATTCAACCGATTCCGTTTTGTATCAAACACATTACCAGCTTCTGAGAAGAATCGTTCAATGAAGATTGTGGTGGTTGGTGCTGATAAATATATTCTTGCTTGATAAGCTAGCATTGTGAGAGTATTCTCATGAGATGTCTACCATACAAATGCCGACGACTTCTGATCAATTACATTTATTTTGAAGTATTCGCTAATCTCTTCCTCTGCACTGGTAATGGTATTTGGAATTTGAAGGTATTTGCGATATGTAATTAAAAACGGATATATCACGTTTGGTTCCACTTGCATTCGATATGGCATAAGCTAAATGAATATCTTCCCTGCTATCTGTGTCAGTGAAATAATCTAAACCCTTTAAATGAATTATCATAAGTATTATTGCAGGTTAATTTACGAAATGCAAGGCAAAACCCGAAATTAATAGTAATTGAAACGAAGGCGAAATAAACGAAGTAGCTGCTAGAGCGAGAACGTAATACCTTTACGTACTGAAAGGGATATTACTTTACGTAATGTCCCTTTCTAATAATAATAGTAATAACAGCAGTTATAGCAACAGTAACATTAATAACACAACCGTTTTTTACCAGTTTTTCTCATTTTTGATTGTTCATTATTAGAATCCAAGGCAGATGAGTCAGATGAAACAAGTCAACCAGTTGCATCAAGTAAACCAACAATGGTACGTAGTCAACCAGATGATCAAAATATTTTTGTCTCTGTTAATAATATTGTACAAGTTCCCGAAAACAAAGATCAGAAGTCTAGTAATTCGGAATCGGAAGAAGGTAAAGAAGAATAATTTTATTTTGGTGTGTATGTGATTATTAAAAATGCATTCAACTCCATAAAAATAAATGTTGAAATTATTGTAAAATAATTGCGCATGAAGTTCATTACATGATATACATGAAGTTCTTAAACATGATTTATTATTATACACGTATACGTATCGGACTTTATGTATAATGATTTGACAGCAATTTCAAAATTTATTTTTATGGAGTTACATACATTTTTAATTATCACGCGCATACGCCAAAATAAAATATTCTTCTCCTATTATCTTACATGATAATGAATTTAATCTTAAAATGATAATAAAAAAATCTCATGTTCTATTAATTACAGGACCATTAAGCAAAAAAAGGGAGAAGACTAAGATAGAAGCCAAAAAGAAATTGCCGTGGATCGTGGAAACAAGAGATATTGAAAATGTTCATAACTCACATGAACCTCAAAAAACAGAATGCTTGAAGATGCAAGATCATTTAGATTTATTTAGAGAAAAGAACTGGGTACAAATTAAAACATTCGTGTATAACACTTATAAGAACTTGTAATAATGCCATTTTTTAATTTTAATATATGGAGTAGAACATTTTCCTGAAACGAGGAAATTCAATAAAAACTAGAATATATTTTGTATTTCTTATTTTATCAAACTGTATCATATAACTCAAATAGCCATTTAGTCAAGACAAATTAGGAACAAAACTCATTATTTTCTATTTGTTTAAATTTAGTTGTATGAAAACCAAATAATTTTACTATTATTTTTGCTTTGCCATACATATACACTTTCCTAGAATTTTCGGCTCAGCAATTTCTCAAATAATGAGGGGTGGGGGGCATACATTTTTGGAGAGTTTTTCAGCTTTTCTCAATGCCCAGTGGTGCAAATATAGCAAAACTATATATTTTCAGTTCCAGTGCGATACCAGCTTTGTGTTTATGTCACATGTAAAAAAATGGAATTTCCAAAGTTTTCGTCACAAAGTTTTCGCAAGAAAATTGGCTCGATTGATTTTTTGAAAGTTGGAAGATTGATTTTTTTGGGTCGGCAAATTCAGAAATGAACGAGAGGATATACATGTTTGGGCAGTTTTCGGCTTTTGATAAAATCCTTATGATGCAAACAACTATATTTTAGAACCAACATGTCACTAGCTTTTAGTCGACATTCATATCACACTTAGCACACATCATGTCACACATCATATCACATAAAAAAAATTATTTTCACCGATTCCCAAAGTATTTTTGTTTTTTCACTTTTCGAAAATTTTACTTTAGCACTTTTGAGTTAGCAAGATCTATTTCTAGTTCAAATTTCATGGAAAGACACTGACCTACCAGGTTTCTGTTTTTTGCCTTTTGCGACACGGAATTCTATTTTTAAATTATTGTTTGCTCGTATGCAATTGCAGAAACATTCTTTAGGTATTGCCAAGCAAGACATTCACAATATGATAACATTTACCTACACAATATTTAGATTGATGTTCTTTCATTTATTATTTTATTACCATGTTCAGAAAAGAAGATCAATATATTATTTATATTGATGTTCCCTATATTTATCTATTCAATATATTTATTGAATAGGTAACCTTGAAGAGAAGAGACACAGTTTTTTGCTTTATGCTTTATAATGAAGGGTGACATGAAAGTTAAAACTGCATATTTTTCAGGATATATTCCAAAAAAATATTTAGAGCATTTTTTGTAGCTGCTACTTTTCAATATATTTTCACGTTGTGCTGAAATGTTTGATACTTTTTATTCTATTGTATTAGTATGTTAGTTTTGAGTTGAGACATAAACCTACACATTCTATGATAACAAGATATATTTGAAATAAACAAATAAAGACTGTTTCTTCTGCCTTATGTTGGTAAGAAGTTTTTCCATTTTACGCTTTACTAGTTCATGAAATAGGTATTATCAGATGTGGAATTTTGAAGAATAATTTAATATAGTCTTATACTGTGACAATTTTCTACTAATATATGGAACGCAAGAATTCATCCCATACATTGACTCTGAAAATATTAGATTTACTGCCAAGCAGACTAACTTAATATATTTAAAATGAATAAACCGTTTATGTCTGTGTTACGGATTTGTGAGGCGACGTTGCCGAATGTACAGGATCTCGTCTTGTCGATAAATTGTTATATACAAGATATGCACTGCAGCGCCCTCCTCAGTGCGTATGGTTTAACTACTCGTGTATAAAAATTGATAAAAATGATGAAAAGGAGATCCGGGCTAAAATTTAGGTACAGACCACCCACACCTAGATTAATTGAAAAAAAATTATATACACATAGAAACAAGTCGATATCCAATTCGGATCTCGACTTGTAAAATCGGATCTCCACTTGTATAATAAATATCACGAAATGATCTCGTACAATGACTTGTACAGAAAATATATATCTATATATATATATATATATATATATATATATATATATATATATATATATATATATATATATATATATATATATATATATATATATATATATATATATATATATATATATCTATATATATATATATATATATATATATATATATATATATATATATATATATATATATATATATATATATATATATATATATATTAGCTTTGAAATTCTTTGCTATTCTATTTATTTTGTGAAAAGTAATCTTGGGTTTGTAGCATTTCATTACATAGAAATAAGCAACTTTCTTATTCGTCTAGTTGCTTATTTCTATGTAATGAAATGCTACAAACCCAAGATTACTTTTCACAAAATATATATATATATATATATATATATATATATATATATATATATATATATATATATATATATATATATATATACACACATATATAGCAATTATATAATATAACAAGATGATTCTGAAACAATAAATCCAAAAAATAAACCCCAACTATAAATTAAAAAATAAAATTGTACTCCGCCATTAGTTATTCTAAATTATGTTCACTGAAAGTAACCGGCTATGAAACACTTCCCGCCGCCGGTCAGTTCATAAATTTAGCTATACAAAGCAGTCAGAACACAGGTATGTTATAAGCTGCTCATCGTTGAAATAATCTTCAAACGTCTATGTCGGCTTATATATACGTGACATTATTAATACATTTGGCTATTCACCATTAAATTTAAATCCGAATTACGGATCTAAATATGTAGCATACGAAAAATTTTGCTGGTATTCCACATCAGAAATCTCCTTTCTGTGTTAGAATTTAGTTGGTTCTTCATGGTTCCTACACCTCTTGTATCAACTTGTACCATATAATTCTTTAGTCACACTAAGGTTCGTATTCATTAATAATACAATAACAAATATTTTAGTAGTCAATGCCAAAGTGAAGCACCCTTTGTTGACCATTTTCATGAATGCATTTCCGTACCCGACCAGTTACTGAATTTCGTAATTTTAACAACATGTCTGGTGCAATGGAGGCAAAAATTTCCCTTATTAATATTTTCTTTTCTTTTTCGGTGCTCCGCTAAGATTTTATTGAAAATCATTTCGGCAACTACTACAAAATGTAGCACAAACTTTTGAAATAATATGTGGCTTCAACTTGATGGTGTGCCACATTAACTTCTAATTAAGCAAATAGATTAATAAAAAGGAAGACACACTTACCACTTACCAGTTGTATATCTGGACATATATACAGAAACGAGTTTCCGTATATATGTAAAAAAGAACAAAGAAAAAAATAAAGATCCTCAATGAAGGTGAAATAACTTGTACATCTTCTAAGTGGTTCGTCTCCGTATATATGTCCAGATATAGAAGTGTGTCTTCCTTATTATTCATCTATTTGCTTATTTCTCTTTGTAATGAATGAATTGCTACAAACCCAAGATTTATTTTCACAAAACAAATATGAATAGCAAAGAACTTGAAAGCTAACATCGCTATCTCAAAATTTCAGGCCAAAATCCCTCCTCCTTCAACTCCTTCAATCGAATGATACTACTATATGTTCCATTGCCATTGCACTTTGGAGAAATTTGAACGAAGAACTTCCTTTAATATACGAGTGATATAGTAACACTCGGAGTAGTTTCCACAAACAGCAAAACACTCTCACTTCGCTCGACGCGCGTTTCGCCAACCAAGTTGGCACCATCCAAGTTGGCATTGTCTACCAAAAATTCATAAGCCAGGGTGTCAAGTCGGTGCGTCCAATAGTATCGTCTATTGGATCTCCGACTTACCACTTATCAAAATGGTTGACTAAGGAATTTGAAAGTTTGCCCATTACACAGCCTAGTTTTGCAGTTAAAAATTCGAATGATTTCATTGATAAGGTCAAGAATATTCAATTGCAAGAGGGTGAAATTTTGATTTCCTTTGATGTTTGTTCATTATTTCCTAGTGTACCAATTCCACAGACCTTGGACTATCTTGAGGATTTACTCGAATTAAACAACTATAGAAAAGAAGTAATAGAAGAATATGTAAACCTTACAAAACTTTGTATGAAACAAAATTGCTTCCGTTTCAATGACAAGTTTTATGAACAACATGAAGGAAACGCAATGGGTAACTGTTTATCGCCTTTGATTTCTAATGTCTTCATGAGTCGATTTGAAACTGAAGCAAAAGAAGAATTCGAGTATTTTCCTAGGATTTGGCTTAGGTATGTGGATGACATTTTTGCCGTGTTTGACACTAAGATTGCGGATGTAGAAAACTCTCACCACTGCTATCAACATAAAATGGCAAGTTTTAATTTTCTTGTCTATCGTTTACTAAGTTTCCCTCTCAGTAATGAGAGGTTTGATAAAGAAAAAGTATTAATTAAAGATATGGCTGTGAGTAATGGTTATCCTAGAGGTATAGTTGAAAAACTAATTAGGAAGCGTAAATTTAAGGACACACTTCGTAATTCTACGACCTTTCAAAAGGATATAGAGGCTCCAAAATATGTATCCATCCCGTACGAACCCCGGTTTACTCGTGGTTTGAGTAAGGTTTTCAAAAACGTGGGTATAACAGCGATTCATTCGTCGAGCAACAAATTACAACAACTTTTAGACAATCCAAAGGATAAAATTGTTCCAAATGAAAGGTCTGGGATTTACGAAATTAGTTGTAATGATTGTGATCGAAAATATGTTGGACAAACGAGACGATCAATTAACACCAGATGTAAAGAGCATATGGCTCATCTAAAATATGGAAGAACAGATAAGTCTAGTGTTGCACAACATGCTAGATATTAGTAATTTAAGATTAGTTAGAAATGTGACCAATAATAGACAGTTGGATGCATTTGAGAGCATAGAAATTGTAAAATGTAATAGTAGTATGAATAGCGACAAGGGACCTATACCGTATAGCCCGCTATACGCGTTGCTTAGCAACCGATGATTGAACCGTGATTAGTCACGCGTAAATTTCACGGTGATATCATACCGTAGCCCGCTTTACGCGTTGCTTAGCAACCGATCATTGAAGCGTGATTAGTCACGCGTAAAATTTCACGGTAATATCATTAGTGACGTCACCATGAAAATAGTATGAATATGGTAGATTTTGTAGTTTAAGATTAGTTTTATTCGTCTCCGGATGATGCCAACTTGGTTGGCGAAACGCGCGTCGAGCGAAGTGAAAGTGTTTTGGTGTTTGTGGAAACTACTCCGAGTGTTACAGTTACATCAAAGGTTCCAGCCCTATCCAGTAGAGTGATATAGTACCAATCGCTTACTTGAAGACGTTCCGATTACTGTAGCGAATGCCTAAACGATCTTCGCTGTCCAAGACGAGGAAGTGAAAACTTTAAAATGACAAAATTTAAAAGATATTGTGAAGACCTTGTCTGATCTAATGAATGATCCCATAAGTGATACAGGAACAAAAAGTACAGCCAGTTCATCGATAAAAAAATGTCTTAGTTTCATCTGTTCCATAGTTAGATTGGCATTATTTGCTGTCCAACATAAATATCGTAAGCAAACTGCTACAAAATCATTGCAGAATGTAAAAAACCTATAGATTTATCAAATTAAAAGAGCAGATGGGTTTTGAACATTTCATTAATTATGTTCTTCACTTGCATAAACCAGTCAAGTCCATTTTTGTCTGAAAATTACACATTTTTAAAATGCAAATATTCTTGTCTAGAGTATGTTTTAATTTAGTCTTATTTCAAATTGTTATTTGAAAAAAAGAAATATTTTGTATAAACCAGTCAAGTCCATTAACTTTTTTCTTAATATTTATTGTATCTTTTTCAGTTTAATGTTATAATATTCAAAAAGCATAGACAAATAGGCATCTGCATAGAATGAAATACTCAAAGAAAAAATAGCAAAATATATAATGCCAATATATAACGTTTAAAGTTTGTAAAACGTTTTTAACTTATTTTATGTGAATGGACATGACCTGCTTATTAATTGGGCCCCTCAATTGCACTTAGAATATTTCTAAAATTGACAGTTTCGGTAGAGTTTTGCGAGGGAAGGTTCTCTGAATTGAAATTAATTAAAAACAACCAAAGATTATCGATGCCCCAAGAACGTCTGACAAATTTGGCTATCATCTGCATTGAAAGTGACATTTCAGAATAACCAGGTGTGTCACGAATCATAAAATGAATTTACGATCAAAAATAAGACCCAAAAATGATCATTTGTATGTAAACAGAATTTTTATTCGTAATTAACTATCTACCTTTTTTTTCTGGCTTGTAAAGCTTTATTTAATATATTGTTAATAATAACATCTTCCTGCTATTTGGCTCTTTTTTTTCGTTAGTTATATATTTTTGTTTTATTTTGGAAAATTGGTCCGAGGGGAGGCGAAGTGAAATTTGTACGTTGCCAACACCCTAGGAACTGCCCTGATGAAATCTCAAATATATACGATAGTAGAAGATCATTTGACCTAGGTATTGTCTGCAACAGACATACCTATATATATGAGAATAAAAAATGCGGCTACGCTTTGACAAGATCAAAGTCGGTTCGTGCCGCTAATCAAACACATCGGGTTTCCCTTTGACGATGCAGCATTTCTTCATTCTCATATATGTCTGTTACAAACTATAAGTATTACCGATATGTGTGTTCTAGATTAAATAGGTATGACAAGAGTGAAGTATAGATTAAATGGTGGACGCACATGACTAAAATTTTATTAAATTCGTTTTGAAATTTGATATTCTACGTACATCGGGAAAAGATGACGTACCTACCTATAACAATGATAAAAGTTCCGTTGTGGATGCTTGATATTGATATAACTTAGTTAGATGGATTCTTTAAAACTGCAACAAGGCAAGTTGTAAAGTAAAACTTCATCGTGTGTACAAGAACAAGAGTTGATTAAAGATAAAGGTACGTTCAACCAAAATAATGAGAATTTTTAATTTAGGTACGCTTGCTCTTCCATAGATAAGAGATGATGCTCTTCATAGACATTGAAGATATGCGTAAAATCACAGATAACTTCGAATATCCACTGTACTGAATTTCCATTGTTTATGGCTATAATCTCTAACATAAATAAACTGAGCCGTTATTTACTAGGAATTTTGACAAATTCGTCAAAGTGTCCTTTCTGAATACCACTTTTTATATTTTAACATAACGGGATGTTAAAAATTAACATATAAACGGCTGGTTAATTTTAACGGATTTCAATAGGAATAGACCCGATATTGGGTTTAAATGGACCTTCGAAAAAGGCACTTTACTAGCACCCATATACCTAAGCTGGATTTCGAAAGAGAAATCAGAATGGATTGTCACCTACGATTTCGAGAAAAGGATTTTTTTAAGAATGCCTAGTTTTAGTGCCTAGAGAAGAAGACGAAATGATGTACCTACCCAACATTGCATGTAACTTTGTTTTCATTAACTGTCAGTTTGTGAGTAAGTACTTACTGTCAGATAAAATTTGACGTCGGGCATCGGGTCGTTTTTTTATATAAAATTTGTTATTTTTTATTCTGACTTGAAAAAAGTGCCACTCGGAGTCGAAGGCTCATTATGTGCTTCGTCCAGTATGCTCGTCCTCGGCTAACGCCTACGCTGAACTTTTGAGCGGCAGAAAAAACGAATCCATAGCAAGGCGTATTTTGTTTAATTACGTGCACCGGTACTGCGAATTGTCACAAAAAGTTTTCGGTACTGAAATTCGAGACTTTGATCTTAAATTTTTGATCGCTAATCGGCGTCTGGAGAAAAAATAGCATGTTTTATTCGACATAAAAGTTACTTGACTCGTCTGTAACCTACAGACTTGTCAGAAAAGTAGCACTTTTACTCCTAATAAAACAATATCAGTACCTAGGTACTATTGTAGTGTCCGTGGATTTGCCAATGAGAATAATTAATTAAGTGATAATGTCTGTATAGGTGCCTACTTACCTACATACGACCTATACCGACGCGACGTACCTACGTATAGTCGTATGATACCTATAACATAGGACATAAGTATGCCTACTTATATATCGTCTACGTTTCAGGTAGAAAGAGACAGGGTAAACACTAAAAACCGGTAGAAAGGTACATTGGTAATCATAATACGATTTCCATTTCTACTTATTGTCTTATTTGTATTATAGAACTGTATTATTTAGATTTAGGCATGTGTCAATATCTTATCTAATAATCTAACATAGAAATAATCTTACCCAATGCATCCCGGGCGTGTAAGAAGGCCTTTCTTCAAACACTCCCATCTGCAGTGGCGGCAAACCCTTTGCTTGGGAGTAGTTTGACAGCGTTATCCAGGACCGTCGGTTCCTGTCACTAAACACCGAAAAAAAAAATATCACCTCAGTTTATAGAAATCAAGAGAAAATGTTTTAAACGCGAGCACTTGAAACCACCGCTTGGAGATTTACATATGAATTTTATATTTGGCATCCAACTTTATCACTTATCTCGCAGGGTTCACTACGAGAGTTCATGCGGCAAAGTCTCGATAATTTCCCAAATATATGTCACAATAATAAAAATATATTTATTAATGTAACAAATAACACCAGGACGCTGATTTAAATGTACCATCCAACGGAGTCTAACGAGGTAGATAGGTACATGGAGATGGCTTAAAACTTGATTTAATTACACAGTTCAAAAGGTCTTTGGTGTTACATAACAACCGATGCACTTGATTGTAGAGCTATTCCGTAAACAAACGTGCAAAAAATACATGTAATGAGCAATTGGCAATAAAATTGTCGCGCATGTCACTAGATGTACAGGCACTTATAAAACACTCATATTATATGCCATTTATGCTGCATAGCATAGCGTCCGCGCACTTACACGGGTCGCATGCGGCTGTTCGATAGCGCATGTGAGGAGCGCCAACTTCGATGGCTCCGCCCCGCGATAGAGAGGGGTCTTGGGGACACCTTGGAGGCGCACTGGAAGGGTCCCGGTATCCTATCCGAATCTAGATTGTATTAGTTTATAGATAGATTAATGCAGAATAAATGCAATTCCTCTGGAGGTGGACAACAACACAATGTATAATAATATATCTAATGTGTATGTTTTTGTAGATTGTGTGACCACCTTCTACCTATACCTATAACTAAGAAAACAAAATATCCGTTTAACCTTGCAGTTGACCGTAAAACTGAAGTTTTTAGGGAATAATCCTGGATTTTGGAAAACCAAAGATAAAACTTCTAGTAGGTAACTACTATAACCGCCAAGGCAGGTACTAGTAAATTATATATCTGCGGTTTTGCTCATGCGCGAACTCATTTTAAATGTCAAAACAAATAATTTTGTTGGTTATGTTATATTATTAATTGTTAATAAAAAAAGAATTTAGGAGTTCATGTCAACGGAGCATAAAATATTAAGAATTATGGTATATACCTAGTTACTTACTTATAATTAATTTAGGTATTTAAGGAAATATTAATTAATTGAAATGCCTCGGCGGTAGCGCGGCATCCCAAAGCAAGATTGCTAAAGGAGTAGGTTGCCTACAAACTTTGACCTTGAATCGTCCAATAGCATTGCGCTATTCCTGTGGCGGGAATACGTCATCGGTGTTTTATATTTAATTTCAGTTATCCAACACAAAGCATAAAACCGTTAGTTAAATATATTAAATTCAAATCGATAAATAATATTATTAAGCGTAGGTATATACGCAGAGGAACGCCACAGTTCCAGTCAGAAATAGTCGTTAGAAAGAGACAAACATATACACATTCGGAAAGATGCTCGTGCACTCGAAGCACTCTCGTCCGATCGAGAGTATTCTAGTTGCTTACTGGGGATTATATACCTTACCGCTCAGCGCGCGTGTCATCTCATTACTTCTTAACATCTGATAAAGTTCGCAACGCATATTCGCGTACGGTCAAGAGTACGACGCGGGAAATATTCAAGCAAATTATATCAACATGTCTGGTTTAAGAACGCGGACACATAATGTCGTCAATTCCAAGACAAATGGACTGATGAATACTTTCTTATTTTGCACAGTAGTAGATAAACATATGTGTTTGTTGTGCAATAAAACAATTTTTCTTTTAAAATAATACAATATGAAGCGGCAGTACTCCATGCAGCAAGCATTTCGCTCAATATAATTTACTCACGGGCCGGTTAAGAAGAGATAAAATTAAAAAACTCATTACCGATTTAGGGACACAGCAGCAAATGTTAAATTCACAAAAATCAAAATAGCGAAAACATCGAACACATTTTCTGAGGGACAGTTTGTTAAAGAGTGCCTGGTAAATGCAGAACTTTTGTGCCCAGAAAAGAAGAGTTTGAGAAAGTGAGCTTATCGCGACGTTCTGTTGTTGGACGTATAGATATGATGGCTAGTGATATCAAAAAAACATTGACCGATAAATTGGCTGATTTTCAAGCATTTTCGATTGCTTTGGATGAGAGTACAGATTTATCTGACACAGCCCAGTTAGCTATTTTTATACTAGGTGTTGATGAAGAATTTGCAGTGACAGAGGAATTACGGGCTTTACGGCCGCTACAAGGGACCACTACTGGAAAAGATATTTTTACAGAGATGCAAAGTACTTTTGGACAACATAGTTTGTAATGGTGTAAATTAGTTGGAGTGGGCACAGATAATGGTCGGTTCACGAAAAGGTTTCATGGGAATTCTGAAAGAGCAACCGCTATGAATGTGCAAGAATATGATTTAATAATTCTGCATTGCATTATTCACCAACCAAAATCATTCGACTGAGGATTGTTATGGATGTGGTAGTAAATACCATTAAATTCATTAGATCCCGCGGTGTTAACCATCGCCAGTTTAAAGCATTTTTGTATGAACTCTCTACAGAACACCATGATGTGACATATTATTGCGAAGTGAGGTGGCGAAGCAAATGCTAAAAAGGTTTTAAGACCTTTGAAAAGAAATAGCTGATTTTATGGAAATGAAAGAGAAAACATTGCCGCATATTTGTGATCCAACATGGCTTTGTGACTTGGCATTCCTGGTAGACGTCACAGGACACTTGAAGCTTCAAAAACAAGGGTAATTGGTACCTAAATCAGCTGTTCAGTCGTCTTAAAGCTATTCAAAACAAAATTCGCTTATGGGAAACACAAATGAGAAGTAAAAACTGTTTCCATTTTTTAACATTATCCAGTCACGAAAACATGGAATGCGGTTGGTATGCTGATGAACTGGAACTACTGTCAGAGCAATTCACTGATCGATTTTCCGATTTTAAGAATATGGATAGCACTTTCAATATTTGTACAAGTGTAATGTGGAAGATGCTCCGCTTCACCTACAAATGGAGTTGATCGAGCTTCAACAAGACTCACATTTGAAGTCTAAATTTGATGATGTGGCACAAAGCGAATTTTACAATCTTTCTGAAGAGAAGTATCCGCACCTGAGAGTTTTCGCACGAAAAATAATTTGCACATTCGGAAGCACGTTTAAATGTGAGCAGCTTATTTCAACCATGACAATTAATAAAAATAAGCATCGTACTCGGCTTACAGATGTTAATTTAGAAAACACTTTGCGCCTATATACTACTGGTATTGACCCCAATATTTATCATCTTGTTTCTCAGCTTCAAAGTCAAGTATCTCATTAATTTTCATTTGATTGTTCTATTATATTTTTTATTATGCCAATATGTTTGATTTCGTTTATAGCAATTGATATAATTATTTTCATTGGTAAATAAGTACATTAAATGAAGTTTTAAATTCAAAAAGGTTTAACTTATTTCTGCAATATTTCTTTCCCGAAATAAGCTGTCAAATGGGCGACAGTGAACTATATTTTAGGTTTAAATTAAATAGTTACTTTATTTTATTACTTAGATGCTACTCCAAATAGTAGATGTGTGAGTGGAGGTGAAGAGATGTTAAACGCGAAACATTTAATTTTATACAGTTGTAACACCACAACAAATAGATATATTTTCTTTTAATTTGCAAACCAGTGCATTGCAGGGTAACTCCCATGAAATTGCTGGCAACCTGATCCTTGATGAAGACTTTTGACGCATTTTTGAGGTATCCTATACTAGAATTAGTTTAAATGTGATAGTTTCGCAGACAGTCTCGTCTGGGCCGTTTCTAGTACCAGCCATATGTTGTAAAAAAAGGTGATGATGTTGCCTAGGGGCATTTCCATTAAACTTGTTCTCCCAAAATGGATTCTCTGGTTGATGATACGCGGCAGGACATTCACAAAGTACACACTCGACCGGCTCATCTTTTTGTTCAATTCCTCTACAGAAGGGTGTGTCACTTTACCTCATATTATGGAGGTGCTTCCTTACCCGGCCGTGTCCAGTTGGGATTCCTATTGCGAATCGTAGGTTTCCTCTAGATATTGCCAGATAATTTCTTGCTGTCTCTTCGCTGGGATATCTGAGGCTGGGATATCTGAGATTTTTAGCTAGCCGACAGATACTTGTTTGATCCCGTAGCTTCTTAAATTTCTCGTAGGTGTTTTCCTTGGTCATTTGTAGTTTCGCTGGTAATGTTACCAGGCCGGAGAATTTTCAGGCTGGCTGTCTTCTTGGGCAATTTGTCAACCCTTGTCCTCTTATGAAAACAGATTGCCTTATATGCTTGCTTATCTAGCTTGAAATTTGCATACTCCTTAGTGGAGTGGGTTCGAATCCCACTTGGAACCATTCTTCCAATATAAAAATTAACCCCAGGAAATGGTTCAAACAGAATATTTTTTTAAGTGAGAGTGTTGAACTTATATAAAAGTGTTGAAGCCACCCTGGCAATACATAATCTATATCTATGATTATGTATTGTCACTTGCCAGGGTTGTTGGACATTATCGATCCTTTTAACAAAATCACAATAATTGTCGCTACCTACATAAAAAATATAACTACATTGAAAATTAATTTCCATAACCACAGTTAATTTTTTGGCTACCCCAGGTAAAAAAATTGGCAAAATAGGCGCCAGCCAAGAAGTACGGATACAATAATCGATGGAACACCGAAAACGAAGAACAACTAAGAAAAACTCAAGAAGGAGAATTTACAAGGAGTTTCGAAAATCGATACCTATTGCTGCCATCGAATCACTTATGAGGCACTTACAATAAAAATTGGTAGAATTTTAAGACCAAGGGCCGCTAGCAGCATTATAATATATTCTTACTGTTAAGAAATTATGTTAACAGTTAAACTATTACAAAGTTTAAGTATAATTGAAAATTTTAATAAACATTAGTATTTAAATTTTCGTCTCAAAGCTCTTGTTACATGCGTTAATACTACAAATATAAATACTTACCTAGCGGAAATGCTATCACTTAATATCGAGGTAATTAACAAATACCTGCCATTTCCAGGCAAGTTTAAAAATTTTATTGTACCCGTAATATGGGTAAACACCCATATCCACAATTTTAGGTGCAGCTACGACACCTCAATACTTACCGTTTTTGTTGGAATTTTGATTACATTCGTGGAATTTTCAGAGCGTTTATTGCTTATATTTTTTTACCGTCTCATTATCAAGATGTGTAGAGGGATAAGCCGAGTTTCGGGTATAACGAAGGTCAGTCATAATGGATGTATATTTTTTAAATCGCGTTGAAGATTCGATATCTTACTCAATAACGATCCGAAAAATGCCTTTCAATAAATTATTGTCCTTACGGATTGAATACAGCCGTATTAATTACGTGATTGATAAATATCGCAATTTACTATAGGTATAAGTAGCAATAGCTTCTTGTGTATCGATTATTAAGAACGTTAATAGTGTATGTATATCGCATCATCAAATACATCAATACTAGCGATAATTTATTGAACATCTAGGTAGGTATATCATGAAAAATATAAAACATAGATACGCCATATGCGTGCTGTAATTTGCATACTATTCGGGTTTGGTGAATTAAAAATAAGGGCATATGACCTTGTTTGACCTTGAAATGATGATTTAAAGATAACAAATGTCATATTGCATTTTTTTTCAAAAAATACTCTTAAATGGCAGTGTATGGTTATAGGCTTAAATATACACAATAAGAGATTTGAAACACTCGAAAAAGACTATTTACTTTTTCTAAATAAAATAGTCCTGTCAAAATAGCTTGAATTTGAAGATGATTTCAAAATTTTAACTATATGGATGTACGCAATAAAGTACTACTATGCAAATTTTATTTCAGTAGAAATATTTACTAGACGAGTTGTTGATTTTTTTTCATATGACCTTGACTGACCATGGACTGGATTCGAAAAATATTAAAATAGTTATTTTTTTTTTGAAAAATTAGTAGTAGAGAACACAATCACATTGTATAGCAAATGAAGTAACTTTATTGAAACATATAAATTAACAACATGTCAAAACCTAATTACAATTACGGCATGTGGACAAAGGAGCTGCAGTCGGCGACATAACCATCCTCTCTCATACTTTCGCACATTTTCTTACAGCCGCATCTCTCCAAGTCCCTCAGCTCTAACCAAACTGAACGCAAAGAGCTCCATTTTGGTATCCATCTTTTGTCGGAAAGCACTCAACCTCAATTCTCAGGTGATGGCTTTTTTCGCTTGTCAGTGCGCGGCCCCATACTAGACCCGCTTGAAATGCCGTTCTCTTAATGCGCTCCACAAGGCAAGTTAGTTGGTGGTATCGTATACTTATTGGTCTATCTCCACGACAAAAAAGTATTTTTCGTAGTATATTGATGTCGGTGATATCATACAGTGCTGATGTCATACATAACAATAGCGAATTTTTCCAATGCTTGTATGACATCATCAGGAACTTCTCTAGAACAGCTTTTACTCAATTATTTAAAAGCAGAAATTAACTGTTCCTGTCAAGCTAATCAAGCTCATTATTTGCCTCTATTTGCAAAAAATGACACAGTATCATAGCATGTGTAAGCAATGAAACCCCGCAGTACTACCGATTTATCAAGTCCTAAATTCAAAGCTATGCTGTGTGCAGCAATATATCTTTGAGTTTTGCCCGAACCAAACAAAAACCACAACTCTTCTAGACCTAAAGCTTTCAGGTCATGGAAGAAAAAGATTCCTATAACCAGGACATCCGTATCTGAACATCTTACTAAAAGAGATTTAGCTCTCTTGATAACCGTCTTTTACGTGAAGTAGTATTCATCCATGAGTCTCTCCTAATGTTGTACAAGAGATTCCGTTTAACTCAGTCCCACACTTGCCTACTATTGAAAAATAGATAAGCCCAGTTCAATAAGGATAATGAATTACCACCTGAAGCCATTTTTATCTTTAATGTTGGTGGCACATGGGGTATCCATGGACACTATGTGTTTCTGCCAAATACGCAAATAATTCTTCTTTGATCAAACTGTCTTTAAGGTATTTCTTCCAATTCGAGAACAGCTTGTCTATAAGTGGAAGAAACTATGACAATGATCATATTATAAAAGAACTTCAGACCAACCGAAAGCATATTATGAATATCAATTGTACCATATTAATTTAGTGATTAGTGTTTTTTAATTAAGTCGCGTGAAATACATGTTGGAATATAATACGTAATTGTTGCCAAACAAACATAACCTCGTTCCTCAATAATATTGGAGCGTTGGCTCACTTGTTTTAGAATTTAGGTTGCATTATTTATAGCTCACTAATCTTTTTGTACCGAGTTTATTTACTTATTTGCTTTATTTCTTACATATCAGATGCCATATAGGTACTGAGGTTATTTTGCGCCTTCAGAGGCAACTTTGCCCCACTGTCAAAAAGAGTTAAATTTGACTATATATGAGTGCACAAGGTTTTGTTCTCCATGCTTTCCGGGACGCAGAATAACCCTGCAAAGTAGTACATTCAAAAGTTATTGTTTACTTTCTCTAAAATTTGGTGTGTACTTGTATACCTACAGGAGTTGCTGTTATTCATTTAAAAGTAGGGTTGCCAACAATCCGGTTTTGACCCCGAGTCTCTCATGCTTATGCGACTAAAATTATTGAAGGATGTAACTGAATTATGTACATAAGATGGTGATTTCTGCCACCATCATGGTTTTTGCCACCATGGTTTTTGGCGCTTGCATAGCATCAAATCCGTAAATTTTAATATATGGCTAGGATAAGAACCTGGCAATAAATTCTGACAGAAATATCTGCCAGATGCGCAGTGTACTATTTTATAATATAATTGTGAAACGTGCAGTGAAAAAAAATATTCCCTTTGTTGCGGTTAGTAGGTACATAATAGATGTCGCAACTACGGCTTTATACAAGTAATTCCAACTACTGTCGGCGACTATTTTTGCCGTAATTTAATACCAGATAAATAATTTTATGCCAATTATTTATCTGGTATTAAATTGTTTGCTCTTTTCAATTATATGCTTATAGATTCTGATTATTTATTTATATATCTCTTACTTATATATTTGGTGGTTTTATTATTATTATGGAAGTTTCATATTGGGAAATGGGTTTCGCCTGCAAAATTTCCGTAAACAAAACACTGTTGAATTTTCAAAATTGATGAAATTTACGATTTATGGTCCGATTCGCCTAAAAAATTGTATCTCCAAGTGTTTGTATTCTTATAGTGCTATTAAATTCTCTTTGTATTCGGCACTATGAGCATCTGGCTTCTGCTCTTATATTATTTTGTATTAATAATAATAATGATAACATCTATATCTACTGTCTCGAAACAGCAATTAACTTTTCTATATTTAAAGTCATTGTGATAACAATTTTCAATCAATATAATTCCCCAATTAGACTATATACGCCCGAAATAAATACAAATCAATCTACGTATGCTGATGTAATATTTTATTGTAATGAGTTGTGTACGTCTGGGATAGTGTGGAATATTATCTGGCGGTATCTGAACAATCTGTTACTGCTACTGGTTCCAGCTTTGCAAGTATTCAGCTGTGAACTTGGTGAAAAACTCGATCACTTTGTTTACGTCAAAACTGCATAGCAGACCACATTTCTGTAAATTAGATCGAGATAAGTTCCCTTTCGCAACAAGTAAAAACTCTTTCAATTCGATATAGAGTTATTAAAGGAATTCTTAGTCATGGAGTGCAGGCATAATAATGTAAAACAGGATCATAAATCTGAAATGTATAGAATCTATAAAAAAATACAAGCTATTTATTGATCCAATGAATATAATATGCATGTGGTATCTCTAGAATATTTTCAATCGCTTTATAGGTACATTATATTATTATTGCCATCCCTGACCAACAACGGTATAATCTAACTTTGGATATTTTCCAGATTCTCAAAATTTGTCTAAACGAATCGATGCCTTATAGTTGAAATAGGAATTTTTGTAAATATATCCACGGTGAACAACAAATTTATTTCAGATTCATTTATTGTCAAATATCGTATATTCTTTGAAGGTGAAAAAAAATTTTAGACACTACGATCACTCGAGGCTCTTAAGAATGACATACGATTTAGTTAATTAACTATTTATTATTAATTATTACTTAACTATAACGATTTATTTAATTGGTCATTTACACCTCAATTTATTATAGATAACAATGACAATGAAGTGGAATATAATGGCAAAATCATGGATAATAATGACAATGGAATGGATAATAAGTGTCAAAATCATAGATATTAGAATAAAAATAATATTACCAATATCAAAAATTATAAAATTCTTGTTTGCTTATCTTTATTTTATACATATTATCAAGCTTCACTGACCCTTGCTCCCTGTATGCAAATCACATATGTAAATAAGGATATTTATTCTAGAAACTTAGTAGCGAAGTAAATATTAAAAGAACCTAAACAAATATTGTACCATCCTCAATGGTTTGTAAATAGAGACTTTTTACATAATATTTAAATAATGTCCACGTTCCGGTTTAAGTTATATAAACGTTATATAAATTTCGCATAATATACATTCAGTTCCAAAGGAAGTGGCACACCGGATTTTTTGGTGAAGTTCAAGGTCATCTAACTTTTATACTGGTAAACTGATTAAAAATAGTTTTGTTTACTTTCTTTTTAAGTGTTTATTCACTTTAATTGTCTATCATGCAAAAAGGGAAGAAATATTTTTTCTTCCCTTCGCCTAGGAAAATAATGTAGAAATTCAGCCGCATGAATTTTATATATTTTTTTTTTTAAACACCCTGTTCATTACACCTGTATTGAATAAAAAATCTAAACAATCCCGTTGCTTAATTTATTCTCGCACTATGTATGCTACATCGGGTTCGGCATTATAGTTTAATCAAAACATCGATAAATGCTCTGTGTAATAATATCATATTACATCTTGGCAAAGGATCATTTTTCCCCTATTCCGACCTATAAATTCCATGAGGTTCACGTTGTGTTTGACAGGTATGTGTCTGAATCTGTGAAAGCTGGAACAAGGAAGAAAAGAGAAAAAGGTTTTGCTCCAGTACGCAGGGACATCACTGATTACGGTGCCTTTTCCAAAAAACTGGAGTAGCCGTTTATTTCTTTCAGACAACAAAACTGACATTTGATGTGATTCCCGGAG
>CAXKVY010001617.1:0-29351 GCA_964058915.1 Tetropium fuscum
GGGACATATCAGACACAAATACTGTAAACTATAATTGAATATTGCATAGCCTAATGCTTTCTTAACATTTCCTTTTTTTATTCGCTTTGATATCTCCATTTTTAATGAAAATATAGATTTTAACAAAAAAAATTTTTTTTGCGTTAATTCTTCCGCCAGTGTATATTAAATTAAATTAAAATCATATTCCTCTAAATCTATTAATTATGTATCAGTCATACTTATGACTGAAACATAAATATCTATTTCTTCACTTTCTATATCAGGTTCCACATGGGGATCTTTTAAAATTTAAAAATCTTTTAGAATTTCGGTTCCTTCTCGGTTGCGTAGTTCCAGACAGCACCAATTTGATTGACTCTTTTCATCTTCGAAAGAAGTACATCACTACATGGAGGTAACATCATACCGTCAAATTTTTTCAATTTATCAAATGGAGTATTACTTGCCTTCGGACTACAGTTTGAAATAAATAGATCAAATCTAGCTTCATTTACGTTTCACAGATTAGGCTTTCCATACATGGCACAAATAAAATTTTCCAAGCATACTGTCTGCTCACTGGAGAGCTTTTCACTCTCGCCAAATGTACTAAATATTTGTTGACCGTTATCGTCTTTTCTCAACAGTGAAAATGGCTTTACTTTGCCCTTTCTTGGTTTGTCAACACAAAGGTCAACACAAAGGTCAACACAAAGGAAATACAATCCATCTCGTTTTTGATAAGTTTCTGACTCCATCAATTAAAGATTTAGAGCGTGATAAACGAGCAAATATTTTTGAGAGATGTACTGAATTTTTGATTCAAGGTCCCGAACAACGACGACCATCCGATTTGACGAAGGCTCTTCGAAATGATAATCTCAAGATATCGTTAGTAAAATTTCTCTGCGAATTATGGAACACTGATTTGTTTACAGAAATATTAAACATAAAATTTCTACTTTACATTCCTGTTTTCCTGAATCTTTGAAAAGTGATAAACAATACGACTGTCTGCCTCTTCGTGGCTGCAGCTCATGTCATTGCTAGTTTCTCGTTGTATATGTCCATTTGCGCAAGTATATATATATATATATATATATAAATATATATATATATATATATATATATATATATATATATATATATATATATATATATATATATATATATATATATATATATATATATATATATATATATATATATATATATATATATATATATATATATATATATATATATTAGCTTTGAAATTCTTTGCTATTCATATTTATTTTGTGAAAAGTAATCTTGGGTTTGTAGCATTTCATTACATAGAAATAAGCAACTAGTTATTATTATTATTAACAAGTTATTATTATTAGCAACCTATTCGTCTAGTTGCTTATTTCTATGTAATGAAATGCTACAAACCCAAGATTACTTTTCACAAAATATATATATATATATAATATATATATATATATATATATATATATATATATATATATATATATATATATATATATATATATATATATATATATATATATATATATATATATATATATATATATATATATATATATATATATATATATTTATTAGCTTTGAAATTCTTTGCTATTCATATTTATTTTGTGAAAAGTAATCTTGGGTTTGTAGCATTTCATTACATAGAAATAAGCAACTAGACGAATAAGAAAGAAAACACACTTACCAGTACTATATCTGGACACACATACGGAAATGAATCACTATGCATATGAAAACGAACCACTTAGAAGTTGTACAAGTTCTTTCACCTTTCTTGAGGATCTTCAGAGCAGTATACGATTTATTTCATTGATCATTCATACTTGAATTTAAATTACCAATACACCAACACTTGCAGTGACGTTTTATGACATTAGTTTTTGACGGAACTCATTCTTAGATTACACAAACCTAGTCTACTATTTATATTTGTTCTATTTGAACATATTATATATAAAAGCATTAGGCATACAGTTATCCAGAAGATGTTAAACTTTAAAATGCATAAAATCTTTTTGAACCTATTGAAAAACAACTACTTTTTCCAACTATATGCGGGAAAATATTGAATTATATATACAATAGAGTTCTGAAGCATTCAAAGAGGGAGTGATACAGAAATTGCTTGCTTAGTCAAAACTAAAATCATTTGTTGGTTGTATGTATTAATTGTTTCTTCGAAAATTCTCGAAAAAAATCCAATTTTCACCCTGGATATATTTATTAGCTTTGAAATTCTTTGCTATTCATATTTATTTTGTGAAAAGTAATCTTGGGTTTGTAGCATTTCATTACATAGAAATAAGCAACTAGACGAATAAGAAAGAAAACACACTTACCAGTACTATATCTGGACACACATACGTTTAACATCTTCTGGATAACTGTATGCCTAATGCATTTATATATAATATGTTCAAATAGAACAAATATAAATAGTAGACTAGGTTTGTGTAATCTAAGAATGAGTTCCGTCAAAAACTAATGTCATAAAACGTCACTGCAAGTGTTGGTGTATTGGTAATTTAAATTCAAGTATGAATGATCAATGAAATAAATCGTATACTGCTCTGAAGATCCTCAAGAAAGGTGAAAGAACTTGTACAACTTCTAAGTGGTTCATTTTCATATGCATAGTGATTCATTTCCGTATGTGTGTCCAGATATAGTACTGGTAAGTGTGTTTTCTTTCTTATTCGTCTAGTTGCTTATTTCTATGTAATGAAATGCTACAAACCCAAGATTACTTTTCACAAAATAAATATGAATAGCAAAGAATTTCAAAGCTAATAAATATATCCAGGGTGAAAATTGGATTTTTTTCGAGAATTTTCGAAGAAACAATTAATACATACAACCAACAAATGATTTTAGTTTTGACTAAGCAAGCAATTTCTGTATCACTCCCTCTTTGAATGCTTCAGAACTCTATTGTATATATAATTCAATATTTTCCCGCATATAGTTGGAAAAAGTAGTTGTTTTTCAATAGGTTCAACAAGATTTTATGCATTTTAAAGTTTAACATCTTCTGGATAACTGTATGCCTAATGCTTTTATATATAATATGTTCAAATAGAACAAATATAAATAGTAGACTAGGTTTGTGTAATCTAAGAATGAGTTCCGTCAAAAACTAATGTCATAAAACGTCACTGCAAGTGTTGGTGTATTGGTAATTTAAATTCAAGTATGAATGATCAATGAAATAAATCGTATACTGCTCTGAAGATCCTCAAGAAAGGTGAAAGAACTTGTACAACTTCTAAGTGGTTCGTTTTCATATGCATAGTGATTCATTTCCGTATGTGTGTCCAGATATAGTACTGGTAAGTGTGTTTTCTTTCTTATTCGTCTAGTTGCTTATTTCTATGTAATGAAATGCTACAAACCCAAGATTACTTTTCACAAAATAAATATGAATAGCAAAGAATTTCAAAGCTAATAAATATATCCAGGGTGAAAATTGGATTTTTTTCGAGAATTTTCGAAGAAACAATTAATACATACAACCAACAAATGATTTTAGTTTTGACTAAGCAAGCAATTTCTGTATCACTCCCTCTTTGAATGCTTCAGAACTCTATTGTATATATAATTCAATATTTTCCCGCATATAGTTGGAAAAAGTAGTTGTTTTTCAATAGGTTCAACAAGATTTTATGCATTTTAAAGTTTAACATCTTCTGGATAACTGTATGCCTAATGCTTTTATATATAATATGTTCAAATAGAACAAATATAAATAGTAGACTAGGTTTGTGTAATCTAAGAATGAGTTCCGTCAAAAACTAATGTCATAAAACGTCACTGCAAGTGTTGGTGTATTGGTAATTTAAATTCAAGTATGAATGATCAATGAAATAAATCGTATACTGCTCTGAAGATCCTCAAGAAAGGTGAAAGAACTTGTACAACTTCTAAGTGGTTCGTTTTCATATGCATAGTGATTCATTTCCGTATGTGTGTCCAGATATAGTACTGGTAAGTGTGTTTTCTTTCTTATTCGTCTAGTTGCTTATTTCTATGTAATGAAATGCTACAAACCCAAGATTACTTTTCACAAAATATATATATATATATATATATATATATATATATATATATATATATATATATATATATATATATATATATATATATATATATATATATATATATATATATAGTATAGTATATATATATATATATATATATATATATATATATATATATATATATATATATATATATATATATATATATATATTATTTTTTAAACCATCTGCTATTGTTAGTTGATGGTCTGCCAGTTTTTTCGAAATTTATTATGACTACATTAAAAAAGCTTTAATTTGACCTGAAAATCATGCATGTACCTTATAAGGTACGTTACGTCTGATTTTGTCTTAAGTGTTAGTGCTCCAGATGCACCACGAACATCGAAAACATGTACCACATGAGGAAAATAGACATGACTTTTTTCAAATTTGAAAGTTCGGATGCGTCTGCTGCTGTTAGTTGGCCGTATGTCGGCGTTTTCGAAATTTATCTCAAATCTACATTAAAAAAGCTTTCATTTAAGCCTAAAATCATGCATGTACCTTATGAGGTAAGTTGCGTCTGATTTTTGGCGTACTTTCGGGCGTCTGCCCTAAGAGCACGTCCAGGTGAAGACGTCTGCCGCACATTTCCGACTTAATAGTACTTTTGCAAATGTGCCTGTACAATTTTAAGCATGTACATTGTGAAGTAACTGTACGAAAGTTTTTCCCAAATTTGAGAGGCTGTAATTCGAAAAGTTGACCACTTAGCACTGGCAGACGGCCGGTTATTTACTACCCATGTAAAGTTCTTTCCCTCAAAAATTTCAAACCTTTTGTACCCTTTGAGGCATCTTATTTGCCGCTCAGCTCACGGTCTACGAGGTTGTATCCAGCCTGAGACAGTCTGAGATGGGCTGGCCCGTAGGCCGACCTGCGCCGGTCGACTGTCACTTTTCTGAAGCGGAAAAGTAACTATTTCCTGAACTAATAATTTTTGTCTTAAAACTTAATAATAAATATTAAATACCTCGGTTCTAGATGAAATTTTAAATCCGTACAATTGAAGTGATACGTAATTATAATAATAAAAACTTTATTATTATAATTACCACTAAATTGTACGGGATTTAAAATTTGATCTAGTATTAGAACCACGGTATTTAATATTTATTAAAAACCAATTAATTAATTTTTCAGCTATGATTTTTATATAATTATGTATCTAGTAATTGCTAATCTCTAATCTAAAATCTAACAAGTAATAAAACTAATAAGTAACGATACGCCATCAATCAAGTAGTGGGAAACACATTTTTTGATTTTTAAATAAAATAGACTTCTTAAACCGACTTGAAGAGGAATTCAGTGCAGGCGCACCTGTTTCGTGCATTATTTTGTATATTATGCTACAGGCTTGCCCATCGACCGGTTTGAGTGATGTAACGTCCACGATTCGCGCCCTTCAGCTTCAGCCCCTAATTAGTGATTGGTGTTACAAAGTCATATGATTAAGGATTCAGATTTCACTGTTTTCAGTTTAGAGTTTAGATCACATTTGTATTGTGCAGATACAAGATACAATACCGGGTAGAGTAGGTATGTGGATTTAGTTTTTCCTTCGATTTCTCGTCTCGTCGTTCGTGATTGACGTGATTTGATTAGGTACCTACTTACCTTACATATTTAAATATTTCTTATCCTATTCGTAATATTCGTATTTTGTAATTTCTTGCGTTGTAATTTGCAGTTTAGATTTTGATGAAAAGCATTTATTCCCAGCCAGCTTGCAAGTCTACTTTCCAAATATGATAATAAATTCAAAGAATTTTTGGATGCGTCTGCTGTTTTTAGTGGTCTGTCGAAAACCATTAAAAATTATTTAATTGAAAGTATTAGTGAACTCTGAACCTCCCGTTGGTTCTTGCTGAACTGTTTATTTTTGGAACGTTCTGATATACCTACGAGCTGTTCTTTTTTTTCAAACACACAAACTACTCGTTATATCATAAATTCAAGAAAAAGATTATTATTTTAAAATTCTAAAAGTAAATTGACAAACTAAAGTTAAATAAAAAAATCGAAATACGGCAAGGAAAATTAAAATTCGTTGAATCACTGATCGTAAATTCGACAAACGAAATACCTATTGGTTTATAAAAGATATTTAACAATCTAGTAAAATATATTTTGTTTATTTCAATTTATTTATGACATCAGTAATTCGTGAATAAATATTATTTCAAAAAAGTTTGATACTTTTTCCAAAAATCATTTTTGTGAAACCCTGTAATTTTTTGTAAATGGATTTTTCATTGAAATTCTGAAGTGCCAGGAAAACGCGTGACCTTGAAAGTTTGAAAAATTTTCGCCTGTGGCGCCATTAATGCTTCCCGGACCAAATTTCATATCGATATTAAATTTGTCTGCCCTACCTGATGCTTTAGCCACTGCTTACATAACAAAGCTACTGCTTCCTTTAGGAATAATAGTAGCGCGGAAGGGGTTTCCCACTACCATGGATGCGCAGTAGTTTTTTTCGAGTAATTTGGATTTTTTGAGTACCTCGGATGCGCAGTAAGTTTTTCAAAGTACTTTAGATTCACGAGGTATTCAAAGTAGGTATTCCCGATTTTTAATGATGCGCAGTACCTATCTTTGCGAATAATAGAAGCGCGCAAGGGTTTTCCTAGTACCGTCGATGCGCTGTTGGTTTTTTCGAGTATTTTCGAGGGTAGTGTTTCTTGAGTACCTTGGATGTGCAGTAGATTTTTCCGATTACTTTGAGTGCGCAGTAGAATATTATTTCTCCCATTATTTTAGTGTTACTGTTATTATGTATGTCTAATCTTATTTTTATTTCTTTGTATTAAATTACTTAATTTGCTTTTAATATACTTAATTTTATATCATTGTATTTCTTTCTCTGTAATCAACAAATATTTTATATCACAAAAATAATGTAATTTTCTTTTTTATTGACTTGGTAACATTTCAGGCATGCTACATTAATAAAGCAAAATAGTAAATATCTGCTTCCAATTTTAAGATCTCATAATAACAAATTACGATTGCTAAGAGCTGGATTTTTTCAAAACTTGCACATTATTTGAAAAATCTCTATTTGATCAATTAATTAGAACGTTTTGACGTAAAAGCTTAAACGTTTTGACGTAAAAACCAAATAAAAAAAATAAAATATGGTTAAGCTACATATTTCTCTAAAAATAATAATAAAATGTAAGTAATATATAGGGTTTTGTCTCTTACCCAGCCATCCTTTCCTATGTTCGCCTATACACAAGTGCAGTTCAGCTGCTGGTAGGATATAGCCCAAAATTGTTAACTCTGAACAGTCGGCAGCCAACCCTAATCCCAAAACCACAGCAAGAAGTAATTGAGCTTTACCCATTGCCGCCTGAGATATAGCGTCTTCGTGGAAACCCACCAAGGCTTCGCCATTGTGTGAAAAGTCCCCACTGCCGGATGATACTGGGGAATTTAATAAATACAGAATCATTATAAGGTATATTTTAGTAATAATAATTAAGTCCATACCATCAATGTTGGCATGCACGTGATCAATGGAATTTTCTGAATCAAATCAGTTCAAGGCCATACAAGATATTATCCAGTGACGTTTCCTTAAATAGGGGTTTATTTATATCTATATAAGTATATGCAAATAAAACGCACCAAAACGTAATTCGCATGTCTGCTTCGTGCGGTCACTGATCACGTGCACGCCAACATTGGTGATATGGACTTATTATTAATAATTGTTCCAGCGCCAGCAGCCGGAGACAGGTAGTATTTTTTGTTAATTATTTTTTTGTTGTTGTTCGTTTATTTATATTGCCCACATGTTTATTTTATATGGTCTATACTGTTTTTAGTTGAATTTGAAAAATGCATTTTGTTTTACAACCCAAGTATTAAAATTTGCTTTATTTATTATAATAATTTTCATTGTTAATTAACAGATAACATTTTTACATTTCTATAGTAGGTATGTAAAATGTCATTTGGAGTTAATAATAGTAAATATTCTACACAATTTAATTTATTAATGTTAATTTGTTAATAATGTTGTTAATGTTAATGTTCTAGTGAGGGTTTTTACTCCATGCAATAGAGACTAAATAGAGCGCTCTCCTGGAAAACTAGGGGGATTTAGTTTTATATTCTAACTTTGTTTTTTGGATTCCTATTCCTACTAATAAATATGAAGTCACTATAAATGAATCAGCTGGAGAATTAACATCACAAGCACAAACGCTTCTTTCTATAAATGAAGAAACACCACCATTAACAAACAATATATCAATAATTTCGCTAAACACATCTGAATCTGATGCAATTGTATCGGAAATTGTAGAACCGCAAAAAGATGAGGGATGTGCACATCTTCCCAGTGAAACATGCACATCTAAGTGTCTAAGCAAAACCATGCCAGAGGCTAATCCATCAAAGGCAAAAAAGTTTGTAGTTCTACGATTAAAAGCTTTTACTTATGGCGAAATTTTGACCACAGAACAAGTTTTAAACATTAAAGGCAGCACAAGAAAAAAATCACAAAAGAATACAATTAAGACTAACACAAACACGAATAAGGGTGCAGTAAAAAGAAAGCAGAACCCAACCAGTAATAGGAATTAAAAAAAATTTGGCTTGAAACATACAAAAAAATAAACAAAAAAGGTTTCTACATATTTTTTGACGGGTCAAACTCAAGGCGCTCTGAAGCGGAGCGCGGCAGATAGTGCAGTCATTGAAGGTTTTCCGCACCGAATTCGTTGAACCTTGACCGATTGACGTGAAATTTAGTGAGTAGTTAGGGGATGGCTCAATGAGCAAAAGTGATTTTTTCTCTCAAAATAATTCCGGAAATGGATATGTCCCTGTATCCATTTTATGTAACTTGTCTCATCATATATTTTCGTTATATCGATATTTTTCGAGTTAATACATGTAAAATACATGTTTTTGGATGTTTTTTCCTTCATACCTCGAAAACTTCGTTCTCTCAAAAAATTTGTTAAATCCAAAAATGAAGCTTGTAAGAAAGCAGAGATTATTTTTTATGGATGCGCTAGGTCCAAAATAAAGGGAGTTATAGCTCGTTCAAGAAGACTTTTTCTTGCAACAACTTTGTTCGAACCTCGTCTAATTTTTTGTCAATGGATAACTCAAATGATCACCCAAGTTCCACAGTTTTGATCTCATATTTTGTTTACTGATGAGGCTAAATTTTTAAGGGAATCTATTAGAAATTTCCATAATAATTACATCTGGGTTGAAGAGAACCCACACGAAATTTCTGAAGCTACAACAGTTTTCATTAAATATGTGGCTTTGTGTCATTGCTGATTATTTAATTGGCACATATTTTCTTCCAATGAGATTAAATTAAGGCGCATACTGCCATATCCTTGAAGAAGAGTTGCACCGTACCTACTTCTTGAAGATGTCCCTGTTCAAATTGGGCAGGAACTATGGTTCATGCATGGTGGCGCTCCAGCCCATTTTAGTATTAACGCCCGTCGCCACTTATCGCAGTTTATCCAAATCGTTGGATAGACCGAGCAGGCCGCCAGAATTGGCCTACGGGGCCTATCCACAATGTCAACGTGGCGTACGTTATGTAAGGATTTGGGTCGACATCCTTACAAACTGGTGCTGACGTAGGAATTAAAGCCTGCCGACCATCGGTTGCATCTTGAGTTTGCGGACTGGGCTCTGGAGCAGCTCGAAGCCGACGAAGAATTTTCGAGGAAAATCATCTTCAGCGATTAAGCCCATTTCTGCCTCAATGGGTACGCCAACAAACAAAATATGCGCTATTGGGAAGAAAACGATCCTCGACAAGTGCTAGAGAAACAATTATACCCCCAAAAAGTTACTGTTTGGTGCGGTTTGTGGAATGGTGGCATTATTGGGCCGTACTTCTTTGAGGACAACAACGGCGAACGTGTTACCGTCAACGGGAAACATTACCAATTCACTCTAACGGATTTTCTTTGGCACCAATTGAATGATTTACACTCGGATGCCAAGTGGTTCCAGCAAGATGGTGCCACTTGCCACACAGCGGCTGAACAATTTATTGAGGACGAGGTTCGATCATCGCATTATATCTCGCCATACCCACGAAATTGGCCGTCACGTTCGTGTGACTTGACGCCTCTGGACTTCTTTCTTTGGGGTTAAGTAATGCCGCTGGTATTTGCCAATAACCCCACAACAATCGAGCAGCTGAAGGCAAACATAACCCGTCAAATTCAAGCAATACAACCAAATATGTTCACACGTGTCATTAGAAATTTGACCCATCGTATACGCGTCTGCAGGGCATCAAGAAGAGGACATTTAAATGATATTTTGTACAAAACATAAATGGCATAAAATATCTTTTATATATATATATATATATATATATATATATATATATATATATATATATATATATATATATATATATATATATATACATATACATATATATATATATATATATATATATATATATATATATATATATATATATATATATATATATATATATATATATATATATATATATATATATATATATATATATATATATATATATATATATATATATATATATATATATATATATATATATATATATATATATATTTATATATATATATATATATATATATATATATATATATATATATATATATATATATATATATATATATTTGCGAAAAGTAATCTTGGGTTTGTAGCATTTCATTACATAGAGAAATAAGCAAATAGACGAATAAGAGGAAAGATACACTTACCAGTGCTATATCTGGACATACATATGGAAATGAACCACTATACACACCGAAACGAACCACTTAGAAGTTGTACAAGTTCTTTCACCTTTATTCAGGATCTTCAGAGTAGTATACGATTTATTTCATTGGTCATTTATACTTGAATTTAAAATATTAATACTCCAACACTTGCAGTGACGTTTTATTACATTAGTTTTTGACGGCACTCAAATTCTTAGAATACACAAACCTAGTCTACTATTTATATTTGTTCTATTTGAACATATTATATATAAAAGCATTAGGCATACAGTTATCCAGAAGATGTGAAACTTTAAAATGCATAAAATCTTGTTGAACCTATTGAAAAACAAATATTACTTTTCACAAAACAAATATGAATAGCAAAGAATTTCAAAGCTAATATATATATATATATATATATATATATATATATATATATATATATATATATATATATATATATATATATATATATATATATATATATATATATATATATATATATATATATATATATATATATATATATATATATATATATATATATATATATATATATATATATATATATATATATATATATATATATATATATATGTATATATATATATATATATATATATATATATATATATATATATATATATATATATATATATAGATATATATATATATATATATATATATATATATATATATATATATATATATATATATATATATATATTCTATATGTATATACATATATATTAAAAGGACCGATTTGTCCCACTCTCCCCTAAGTGGTGTTTAGTTCGCAAGCACTCACTCATAAATGTGGAGCGCGGTTTCATCGAGGATCACGTTATTCTATGGATTTTTTCGTACATTGTGTAGTACATGGATTTCCACTCCCAGTTGGGAGTGGAATGTCATCAATTAGGCGACTTTATTTTTTTCTGTCACGTCAGGAAAAAAATATTCTCTCTAGGAAGGGACTTATAATCACTTTAATAACAAGAACCATCGAAAACGACATCAAAAGTGTATTATATTATATAAAAGTAATATTATAATGTTATTATTATTTGTAATATTACAATAAAAGTTATATGTAAAAGTGTAGATGGTGGCCATATCTCAGAAACTACTCATCGCACAAGTTTAGGGAAAAAATGACCCTAAAAAATCGCTGGAAAATATTTTTGGGTTTCTAATAGGGGGGCTGGCCGATAGGGGGACATTGAAAAAAATCCAACATCTTATTATAAGATACAAAAAAATATATCAAGATTCGAAATTGTCTCAAGATTACGATGAATATATTTTAATTGCCACTTAATTGAGAGAAATATCTAGAAAACCTTAATTTTCTGTTCGGTTATGGCTATTAACGCGCCCTAGAGGCTTATTCGAAAGTGTTTTCCATCGATTTTTTAGAGCCACTTTATTTAAGGATTTGTTCCCCTTATGCGATGATTGGTTTCTGTCCGATAGATGTCCGGCCTCCATTTTTAGTTGCCCACCCTGTAGCCTGTAGGTACATATATATTTCCCGAATTTATACTTCAATCTCGGTCAACAATATATAGATATAATACCTATGGAGCAAAGACGATATAAAGGCAAACAAAATGTGGTATGGTCTTTTACAGCAGTTCTCAACAGTTTTTTTGGGTTTCGATATTTACACATAGCATTATATTTATCCAATGTTATCTGTTAACATCGACGCTTTACGGTTTCATCGATGAATAACTTTCTTCTATCGTCGACATGGTCAACACCAAGTAGGTACTTCAATCAAGCACAATAACATTATTTTTATTGCTGCCTCCTATATGGTTAGATTTCGATGTATCAAATGATGTCAACATCGATATTTTAGAAAATTTGGGCATCCCAATTTCTTAGGAAAGCGGCACCAGAATAACGCGGGCGCAATTTGAGGGTATTGAAATGTTTCACTGAATATAGATAACAGTCGCTACAGCGCCGAACGCATAAATGAAAAGCTAGAGCAGAAAAGTGACGGTGCTCGTAGAAGAAAATCGAAAAATTAATGAAGAGCCTGCTCTCGGGGAAATATCATCTATTGTAAAATATAATCAACGTTTATTGTGATGTATAAACCGATTATTTAATAAATTGTAAATGACTATAAATTAAAATTAAAACGTGTATTTAATACAACAAGTGAAGTATTTAATAGAAGTATTAGAAAGGAAAAATATATGTTAATCATCAAATTTCATCATCATCGTAGTATTATCATCATCTTCAGATCTTGAACTCAAATTAATAATGAACGGTTCAACTTATGGTAAAGTACAGAGACATTTTATATGTCTCTGGTAACGGTTCAACTTATGGTAACGTACAGAGACATTCTATATGTCTCTGGTAATGTACAATCGTCGTCAGCTTAAAGTCACCACTGTTCCAGCGCATCTCTGCCTGCCGCACCCCACCACAAACATTACCAGCATTTATGCTGAAATCAGACTGCGTATTGAAAAATTTACATTACAATCTCTCAGAAGTCAAATTATTACCACAATGGCATACCCAGTAGCGTAAAAGTTATAATAACCAACCTGTTATACATGCGTATATACATGTAGTTATATGTTTTTGCAAATAGTCATCTTGGATAATTAAGCCATACTCTAAAAATTGTGAAATTTCCTATAAAAAACACCCACGACTTTAAGATAATATTCATAATTCATAATTTTCATATGATAAATTTTCATAAAATCCTTAATTTCCTTAAAAGAACTTACATCCTAGAAAGTAACTTACATCCTTACATCCAAGAAAGTAACTTACATCCTAAAATTAAAACCGATTCAATAATATAAAGGAATTTTAGTAACTTCAAACCACGAGATTTTTCGTATTTCAAATGAGACACATTTTTCTAAAACAGGTAATGCAAAATTAAATTCTCTATCTTCTGACTTACAGGATGCTTCATATTCCTTGCAATGCACGAGATATCGGCAGCGGTAAGAGAAACAAAGTCGGTTAAATTGTGGCAAAGTTGTGTAATTAAGGGCCGAACAAAATGGCGTTTGAAAATCGTCAACAGCGAATTTGGTGAAATTAAATTACCACGCAATCGCAATAATCCAGTACGAGCCCAGCAGTCGTCTGTTGTAGTTGGTCCATTGAATTTCAAAAATTTTTCTTGTGAAAGTAAGATCAATTGTTCAAGTGCCAGGAAACCGCGTGACCTTGAAAAATTTCTAAATTTTCGCTATCCCTCGTCCGAAACTTTTTTCTAAATTCACCCTTGCTGCCCCCCTGATTTTGTTTCTGGCGGCGCCCATGATGGTTTCTAATATTAAAAACACCAATCAAGTTAACGGAGATTTCTCTCAAACCAGCCCAAGCGACACATCTTTAAACTCAGCATGGAATATGAATTTTAAAGGAAATAGTCGTATTTAAAAAAATTAAATTGATTATAGTTGCAAGAATACGAAACGTAAAATAAAAAAAAATAATAAAATCCTATTAAAAGTTGCTATTAAGAAGTGAACCTTGTTTTTTTATGTAACGTTGATAATAACGACAGAAAAAAAATTAATTATATTATTATATATAAAATTATATATAGGTATAATATATTATATATAGGGGACCGCCTAGCCGCGAGACTTGCCCGGTAAGATTTCGATCTTCGAAGTTAAGCAAGGTGGGCGTTGATGGCAATTGGATGGGTGACCTAGGCACGCTTGGTGATGGACTGTGGCAGTCCAACTGAGACCTGAGAACACTCAACATCCAGATAAATGGTAATCAGGACCAGAGTAATAAATCTCGGTAACTCAGAACCATATTATCATAAATAAAAATTGTAGACTTTGCCACCAAGCCACCCGTAATAAATAGGATGGTTTGAAGAAAAGTACTCAAGTAAAAAGGAGGAATGCACAAAGGGTCTGTTGTATGTGAGGCCCACTTATGGGTGCTGACTTAGATTAAGTACTTGCGTACACCTACCTATGTCTAATGCCTACCTACTTAAGATAATAAGTAATTTCGTCTGACCGGCGCCTCCGGCATTTATTAGCAAAGAGATTCAGTTCCTGTTTTTTAGTATTTGTTGTTATAGCGACAACAGAAATACATCATCTGTGAAAATTTCAACTGTCTAACTATCACGGTTCATAAGATACAGCCTGGTAACAGACGGACGGAGAGCGGACGGACGGAGAGTCTTAGTAATAGGGTCCCGTTTTCCCCTTTAGGTACGGAACCCTAAAAACCACTATACTCCGACCCATATACATACAATAGGTACATATTATATAATAATTCCATATATAAAAATTATATATAACAATATAACATCCATCATTTTAAACGTTTACGTTTCGAAAATTTATCCGCTTTCGTTATCAAAACCTTAAGCACGACTGACATACAGTCTAGTATGACAGTTTGTAAGTTGATGTAAAGTTAGCGGGGCAACTAGAATAAAAAAATATTTAATATTGATAGACTGTCTAAAATCATTTATTTTTTTAGTCGCTAATTAGTTGCGGTCGATTAACGTCGAGACCATTTTTTTTTAAATAAGTTGCCCTGCTAGGTTTATATCAACTTAGCAAGTCACACGGCAAATTTTTTAAAAATTAATTAAACTGCTGTTCAAAATTATCGCACCACGTTAATATTAACTAAAATTTGAGGTCTCATAACTTTTTTACTTTTAGTCCAATTTTGATAATTTTTTTAGAATACTGTAGATAAAACGACTAATTTCAACTTGCATATCCAGTCTTTTGTTAACTGAGGACGGTTTAGGTATTATACAGGGCTAACTAAAAGGTTGTTATATAACCCTAATTTTAAAACACTCGGTGGAATAATTTCGTAACTAAATTCTTTAAGAATACCAATTTTTGTTAAGAACCATTCCTTTCCTACATTTTGTTTTTTGGTCCATGTCTTTAGATGCATTGGTTAAAAATTATCGCACCATACAGAAATTAATTGAAAAAACTTTCAGGGTGAGAAGAAACATTTTTTAATTAACAAGAAAACAAAGGAAAACAAAGAAATTAAATTATGTGAGCTGATCCCTAGTAGGTTGTGTTGCCACCTTTAGCTCGGATTACAGCCTGAATCCGCCGTGGCATACTTCTAATGAGGTTTTGAATGACGGGTTGAGGAATATTATCCCACTCATGAAGAGTAACCTGTTCCAGCTGTTGAAGGTTCTGTGGGGCTGGTAGACGTCATCTCACTGCTCTCTTAATGATGTCCCATAGGTGTTCGATGGGATTTAAATCCGGGCTTCGTGATGGCCAGTTCATAACATCAATATGGACTTCATTCAAGTACTCAACACAAATTCTTGCTACATGTGGTCTTGCATTATCTTGCATGAATATGAAATCAGGACCAATAAATCGAGCATAGGGCATTACATGCTCCTGGAGAATGTTCTCTACGTAGTACCGCATTCATTGCCCTTGCATGAATAGGGACTAACTCCGTACGGCCATCGAAAGAAATACCCGCCCAAAACATTTTGGAGCCACGACCAAAGGGTTCGTTTAGAACGAAATTGAAGGCGGCTTCCCTTTCCCCTTGTCTTCAATACACACGTTGCCGCCCATCACAAGATTTTAGGCTTATTCTTGTTTCATCGGAGAATAGGACTTTCCTCCAGTCATCGATAGTCCAATTTTCATGTGCTCGTGCAAATCGTAATCGAGCTACCTTCTGAGCCCTGGTAAGTTCTGGTGCCTTTATGGGCCTTCTACTGATCAAACCTGCCTCTCGTAGTCTTCTCCTTACAGTAAGAGCAGAAACTTGAACATTTCTAACCATCTCAAGTTCACTCTTCAATTGCGAACTTGTTACTGTCCGATTTCTTAAAGCATTTTGGAGGAGAAAATGGTCATCCTTAACATTCGTCGCCCTTTTTCTACCCTGCCCAAGTCTCCTGGAGTGAGAACCAGTTGCCCTGTGACGTTTTAACATTCGACTTATTGTCGAATGGTTAACACCCAGAATTCGAGAGACATATCGCATACTTCTACCCTTTTCAACCAAAGTTTGCGCTCTTACACATTCCAATGCTGTCAAATGTCTCACACGATTCATTATTATAAATTGCTGAATATTCCTCAACACCGTATTGTTTTTAAAAATGTGTCAACATAAGATTGCATACACCCAATCGTTGTTTTTTGGTTGACATACGCCGCCTACGTTTTACATATCACTTGTAACAGCAGAGTAAATTAACAAGTAAATTAACAGTAAACTGTTGGTGACAAATTCATTTTGCTCTTAAACCAATGTATCTAAAGACATGGACAAAAAAACAAAATGTAGGAAAGAAATGGTTCTTAACAAAAATTGGTATTTTTAAAGAATTTGGTTACGAAATTATTCCACCGAGTGTTTTAAAATTAGGGTTATATAACAACCTTTTAGTTAGCCCTGTATAATACCTAAACCGTCCTCAGTTAACAAAAGACTGGATATGCAAGTTGAAATTAGTCGTTTTATCTACAGTATTCTAAAAAAATTATCAAAATTGGACTAAAAGTAAAAAAGTTATGAGACCTCAAATTTTAGCAAATATTAACGTGGTGCGATAATTTTGAACAGCAGTTTATTTCAATAAATTAACTACGTATTTTTTGTCGCTTATTAGTTGCGATCGAATAACGTCGATGATTTTTTTTTTAATAATAGGTTGCCCTGCTAGGTTTATATCTACTTAGCAAGTGATAAGTGTCACAAAATGTAATAAAAAATTAATAGATTATCTTACAGTACGTAGTTTGTCTGGTCGCTAATTAGTTGCGATGAGACAAAGGCGAAATATATTATTTTGTAGAAAAACGGTATTTATAATCTTATACAGTGCTTGTCAAAAATTGTGCATTATACAGAAAACCTTTTTATTTTGAAAGTATCACCAGTATCTGCATTAATTATTACTTATTATCGCATCATTAATTTATTATTAAGAAATATTCAAATGTGCGCATATTCAACATCATAAGCAGTTCTATATTTTCTTTCGACAGAATTTGTTTTTAAGTGTTACTTCATTATTTTTATTTTATGTATATTTTATTATAATACTGCAGTATTCCTAAAAAACGGTGTACGATATCGATTGAAATATGACATACCTTTTTTAGCAAAGAGAGGAGTCGAAAAATGTCAGAAAATTTTAAAATTTGGTAACTGTCAAAGATGTATAATTTTAAATATAATACGAATATTAGTTTAAACTTGCATGAGCATATTAGTTTGAATTATTTTAATTTCTCAAAAATTTCAGTGTTGTCATTTCTTACTTTGCAGGCTTAAGACTCGATAGGAATTTTTTTATGAAGTAGGTACTAAATTTGTACTTCCCCTGTATACTTACAACCAGTTTTAATTTTTCTGGGATTCTGTTTTTATGCAAAACTCAGTTTTTTCACTTTAACGTTTTTATGGCTTATTTATGACTTATATTTTATTATCATTACATTTTAGTTGTAAATATTTATTGAATGACGGATTAATGAAACTGTAAACAATACTTTAAAGATTTCAATAATTCTCTGAAATAAGTCTCTGAGCTATTAAAAAGGGACAGTATCCTAGGAAAACAATACACATAGCAAACCTAAGTAAGTATGCAGGTATTTATTTGCATTTGGATCCAACTACTGTAAATACTGACAATAGACTGATGTAGCACTTGCTAGCAAATCTATCCTTCTATAATTTAGTAACGAAGCGCTATATATTGTCAATACACACCCTGAATTTGTAGTGGGGCGCGATAGAAAGAGAATCGCTTGTTGGGTAGTGACGCCGATTGTAGTACTTTACGTTTCCAATGTCTTGTCACAATTTCCCCAAATATCTGGAGTAATTTAACTTCACCAATATGTCGATCATAATTATATTTACAAATGCCCCACACTAATTCTATTGGATGATATTGGAAATGGTAAGGTGGTATTCTCAATACTGGATGACCATGTTTTTTTAGAAGTTCACATATGGCATATCTCGGGGTCTGTTTGTGCTGGTTGCATAAATTTAAACGTTCATTTCAGATCACCGAAAATATTATGCCTTATTTACAAGAAAGCCATTCTTTTAGTCTTGTTTTATTTCAAAAAGCAGTAAGAATGGGCTCTTCCACAAAACTATGGTAGGACGCATTATCCATCACCACTATCGAGGGCTCAGTGGGATTTGGAATCAGTATTTCCGAGATCCATTTCTTAAAAGAAGTTTAGTCCATTGAATCGTGGTAGTCCGCCGACTTTGACTTTGTAGAAAAAAGTAATAAAGCACATTAAAAACATTGTATGAATCCACACATAGTTCCAGCATATAGCACAACAAAACGCTTACCATTTCCTGTGTGTCCCGTTTTACAACTTTTTACACCGTTATCTTGCCACGTTCTGTTATACAAATCCTCATTTCACAAAAATCCATGACTCGTCAAAGTACACAAATTGCGGATATCCGCTTATAATTTCATCGGATATCCTCTTATATTCTCGTAAAAATGCTATTCTCTTACTTGGGATGTGAGGTTACTCACAAAGGAAACCGATGTATCCGACATCTAAGACAGCCTTTTGCTTCACTATTTCATTGTTTTAATAATTGTAATATTTGTTTTCTTCTTTCATAGTAGGTATACACAATATTACGAATTTCTGATTTAACTCCATCATGAACATAATTTGTTTTCAACTTGGGTCTGTTGCGTGTTTTTCCTAGAGTAAAAATTGGATGATATTGATGTGGCCAATATGTGGTTTCAACAAGACTGTGCCACATGCCATACAGCCCGTGAAACAATTCAATTACCGCACGAGACATTTCCAGGCCGTGTACTCTCTCGTTTCGGTGATCAGAATTGGCCCCCTAGATCGTGTGATTTAACACCATTAGATTTCTTTTTATGGGGTTATTTGAAATCACAGGTCTATGTCAATAGGCCCACAACCACCCGTGCATTAAAGGAGGAGATTCAACGCTGCATCAATGAAATTCAGCCACATTTATGCAGAATGGTCATGGGAAATTTCGACAAACGAGTGCGTATGTGCATGCAAAGCCGTGGAGTCCATTTGCCCAATGTGTTATTCAATAAATAACCCTATCCTATGTACTTTATGATTCAATAAAAAAATAACAATCAAAAGACTAAAAACTGTGTTTTCTATTTAATTCAAATCTTGCGTTAATTTTGAGACACCCTTTACATGCATGTTGAACTCCCTCAGTTTTTTGTAACCGTTAGGGGGAGGGGGTGATGTTAGTATAAACAGAATGGCGATTCTGCTATGGCGTTTACCTCGATTTTGAATTTAATGGGAATTGATTTTTGTTTAATAATTAGCACATTTTCAACTTTTATCTAAAGATGGTAATAAATAAACTTGTAGAAAATTGAATGATCTACAAATTTGATCATAACCGTCCCGCTATAATTTACATAGGCGTAGGACTTTAAATATTGATCCTGGGAGAGAAAAGATAAGGACTAAAATTGGCGATTTCATTCCCTACAAATTTGTTTATATTCGTCTATGCCCTAAAAGTAAAAATAAACAAGATCATGCAATAGTTTTAGTGGGTCGCTTTTTTCAGGATTGACTCGAAAAATATCGATCGTAGAGAAAAAACTGTTGACGAAAGTTGTAGGGAATTGAATTTCCTACAAGTTTACTACTATTCCTACAAGTTCATTACTATTTTCGGTCAAAAATTATGAGCGAGTTATAATTTCCCCTTAAATTCAAGATGGCGATCCAAATTCATAGCAAAAACGACATTTTGAATTACAAAAAGAACAAGACAAAATGTTACAAAAAGAAAAGAGCTGAAGGGAATTAATTTACGGGCTCGTTTTTGTACCCCCCGCCGCCTACTGGCGTACCTATATAATATGCGTTTAATACATACGACGAAGTTCAGTAGGCCCATTATGAGTCGGCTCCAAGGGAGGTACCAAGCATGCTGATTCTTCACACATCCTTACTCCTAGTCGTGTCTCTGTTTATTGTGAGGTCATAGTTGACGAAGTGTTTCAAGTTCTTCTCAATCATCTGCATAAATGGAGGGATTTTAGATTACAGGCAAATATTTTGATTTCCTACTGAATATAATATGGTTATTTATTCCCAGCAAATGTTTTTTATAGTTTCTAAATCGATTAACAATGGCTCACACTTATTTTTTAATAATTTCTTATTTTTACAATACATTTTGAGATATTTCGTTTCGGGGGTTTCGCATGTAAAATTGCTACAAAGTACCGTAAAACGTGACTCGATAACGATTTTTTGAAAAAATAGGTTCTACTCCACAATCAGACATTATTATTAGCCGACCAAAATGACTGTAGATTACTTTGGAGTATGGGGAAGACATTCATATATAGCAATAAAAAAAATAAGCAAATTTTTAAAATAAAAATATCAGGGTTAGTTTCATCTCGTCCCACGATAGGGCTAATTGAAAACTACTAAATCGGCTGTTTATCTATTATTTAAACTTTTCCCACTGTAGAGGCGACTTGAAATTCAGACAATGAAAAAATATAGTTACTTCGACTGAAATTTGAAAACTTATATTTTACCTAACATGAGGATCATACTGTTCACTGAGTGTCCTTAAAATTCCTGGCCTGTATCTATTAAGGGCCTCTTGCAACTTTGTCACATCGTAGTCGCGACATTTACGACTACCTGGTAGTCAGACCATAGTTTCAGACCATTTTCAAGTCGCCCCTCATATGACAAGAAAAAATAAATTGCTACGCCATCTGCCTTAATAAATATTGAATTTCTTTTGAGGTTATATATCTTTATCCTAATAAACACGGACTCGAAAAAAAAGCACTACGTTGTTATATTATTGACAAGAGGTGTAAAGTGGATATATGAGCAATCTCTACCTTAACTTCCAAAACGCCGCGATCGTCTGCTGTCTCTTGCAAATAACCAGCACTGCACGAAATCATTGACGAAATCAAAGACTAAGGACATTTAGGGAACCTATGCTGCGATTGCAAGTCTAAATCTCTGCCCAACAGGTGGCAGCACGAGTATTTGCCTTTCCGCGCCAGATTGTTTCAACTCGCCCCTATTTTCCGGTTTTCCGCCCCGTTTTATGGTACTGCTAAATTTTCAAAATGACGAATGAATATTGCCGTTATGGTCGCTTCGCACCATAACTCAATACCTCTATCTTGGGGTTTTTAGGGGAGGATGTTTTATCAAAATGAATATTCAAGACTAAAAATCGTCTAAAAATCGTTGTCTCGGAAATGGGGATTTTTTTGTTAAAATAATCCATAAGATAAATTCAAGGTGGCGGCTCTAAGACGGTTCTCGAATTTTTCCACTTACGGTCAGATGCGACCAAAATGCTACTCAAATAACACTTTACGTAGGTACCTAAATTAAAGTTTAAAGGATCACGACTAGAAAAAAAATACTTTAAACTGGAATATAGGAGCATATTACTAGCACATTATTATAGGAGCATCTACATAAATTTTTGTATCAAATCAAATTAACATTTAAATTAGTTTTCACAATATTAATCTTATTTTTACTACCAACTATTTACTACCAGCATTGGATTAGATTGGGAATAAACTTTAGTCATGCTCGGTTGACAATTGCATAATATTATTAAGTACGAACAGAATTCATAAGGTCACCAGTCTTTACTGTATCATCAACAAGAAAGTGTGAGTAAAGCCCCGCATCATCTGCATAAGCCTGATACACAGTCATTAGGCCCAGAATTCAAAATATCTGTGGTGTAAATTATGAATAGCAATGGACCCAAGATTGTTCACGATCACCATTTTTTTTAGCATAAATAATATTAAAAGTGACGCTATTACACTACATTCTGCCATTTACCTATGGGACAAATCGACTCAAAATCTGTATCTCGAGGGTATAACTGCAGATCACGATGGTTTTGTCCAAACAAACATTCAAGATATGGCTGCTTGAAGCTCAGTTTTAATCGTCTCCGGATGATGCCAACTTGGTTGGCGAAACGCGCGTCGAGCGAAGTGAAAGTGTTTTGGTGTTTGTGGAAACTACTCCGAGTGTTACAGTTACATCAAAGGTTCCAGCCCTATCCAGCGGTAATATTGGGATTGACCATATTAGTTAGGTTATCAAAATCTAGGCGCGAAATTTGAAATGGGTTCCTAAACACACCTCAGCAAATTTGACTGCCATGTATCTCTTATGGGAGATTCAAAAGTGTGATTTTCAGACTGGAAATTCTCGGGTTTTGGGCATTTCTTAATATTTAAACACATTATACGTGAAACTTTAAACATATTTCTCTACAATTCAAGTTCAAATTATTTTTTTATACCTATGAGTTAATTAAATAAATGCTTTTAAGTTAAATTGTCTGTTTTCCATGGACGTACGTCGAGTATTAGTTTTAACATTCCTTACGCAAGAGCGCCAGGCCAGCTGTAAAAGTAAGGTTAAGGGTTGTGTTATGATATTGTCGGTGGGTTGTTTATTTGTTTATTACTATTTTGGTCAATGTTTATCTATTTCTTACATTAATGATGTAATAATATACCTACTATGTACACTTTTATGAAAGAATAATGGAAAAAATGGGCTCAAATGTGGATTTATCCATATAAATAATAATCCGGTAAGTACCTACCTAGATACCGGATTATTATTTATATGGACATTTTTGTTATGTAAGGTTTTTCATTAATTAACTAGATAGATACCGTACAGCAAACTTGATGATGCTAATGGAAAAGCCTTGGAAAAACAATGGTATTGTGCTTTATACCCTTCGATCGAATAGATGTTCTGCACTTATTCCTATCATATGCATACTCTGTTCAGATCGGGGCAACCAAGAACAAGATACATCAGTTGATGCTGATAATGAATAATGTACTTTTAATAAAAATTAGTCATCAAATAAAAAAAGATATTAACTTAAACTTAACTTAAAGAAGTTAACTTAAACTACATATTCTGGCCTCTAGGAAAACATCACTTATGGTTCCAAGTTTGATAAGGTAGGTACTCTATTTTAACCCATTTTCTAACCAATACTCAAAATCAATTATTTGCAATCAGAAAAAAACAGATAAGTCTGTGATGAAAACTGCAAAACGTGAAATAGGTAAATCAAAATAAAATGAGATTAGAAGTTACCTAGGACACAAATATAATACAAATTCAGCGATGTTGCCACAAATATTGCCGGTTTTTAAATTAACATAATGAAATTATAATTTATGATGTCTCTTATTAAATAAGTTTATCCAAAACCTTACAGTACCTACACAGATCCTGTGGTACCAACCTCTCAAGTTTCAAGGACCATATGTCAAACCCCTTCCTCTCTGAACCTTCGCAACCTTCGCAAAATTCAACGATCATGTCAAACCCACTCCACTCTGAACTACTAGATCAAGCAACAACATACGTTTTTCATACAAACATCGCCTTCTAAAATTGGTAATATTTTTATTTTGATAATATTTAATCAATATTTTAACACTCTCTCAGTCAAATAAAATATCAAACAATGTATTTATTCAACTTTTTTCACTAAGAGACTCTCTATATCACGTCTACAACGCCCTGAACTAGGAACCCGCGCCAATTTGAGATCATAACCTAACTAATATGGTCAATTGCACAATTTATCAAACCACACACCCAATAGGTACCTATTCAAAATGGCGGCTTCAATATGGCGAATGAGTTTGACCATTTATAGTCCGATTCAACCCGAAATCTTTATTTGGGGGAGGTAGAGATGGTGAATGGCCATTTTTAGTTTTCTGGTGATGGTTACTATATATATAGCCTAGGCGATACCTGTGTCGGGATATGTAAATGGGGCTTTTCGCTATTTTCAATTTAAATTTTTCAGTCTACTAGTTATGATAGCTTTACAGGCGAAACCTCCGTCGAAATGCAAGATTGGTATTATTTTGCCGTACCCATGTTCCTATTTCTGTATAACTTCCTAATTTAAGTAAATATTTTCAGACAGGATCGTTTATTGATTATGGTACTTAAGTTGGAAGGCGAAATTCACGTCGACATATCCGAAAGATACGACATGTAAACACGTCAAATATCCCAAAGAATGTTCGGATGTACATTTTATAATGTAGAATGTAGGGTTATGTATAGGTGTATGTGTATGTATGGCTAGTTTTTAAATAAATAAAACAATCTATAGCTAGGGGTTCATTAAAATAATATATATAGTATAAATAGGTATGCAACTAAGGTAATTCACGTGTAGTTTCATAAATATGTACCGGTACATCGTAGTCATCGCAATTACTAGTTAGGTACGTTAACATTACTGTAAAAGTAGAAAAAAATAACAACAAATGGAATATCTATTAACTAAATTAAGTGATTTATATAATAATATGTAAATACGCAGATAGGAATAGGTATAAGTAGGTTAAAATACCCTCTGAGATTTGCTTACTCGAGAAATTTACCGAAATTGATTCACAATAGTAAGAGAACCTACTTATATATAAGACCCTATATAATAATAATAATTTTATCAACAATCACTTTCAAGTTTAACTCACCTGGAGTAGCTATGAGGAACTAATAAACTGAATTTACCACAAAACCTTTACCTAGTATAATGTCACGCTACCGGCAATATTGATCAAACCAACGAAAGAAAGATCAATAAACCGAATCTAGTGAGGTACCTATTTAGGCCAGTAGGCTTAAAATCAAAATCGGAAATAATTCTTACAAAAGGTTTTATTGTTTTAATGGCTTGTTAATTTGTTGCCTATTATGACTCTTTGACTATCCTGTTTCCCCCCTGGGCGGAGTTCTGTTTAAGTGGGGGGGGGGGTAAAAAAAATGTAAGTAACCCCAGTACAGTGGCGGCACTAGCCTTTTGAAATGGGTGGGCGAATGCCGGCAAAAGAAATAATTATAGGCTGTACAGCGGTAGACTAAGTTAGCAAATAAACAAAGAATATATTTACAATTTATATTATCCTGCATCATACACAATATTCGTATATTATACATAACTTAACTTTAACTAAACTCTAGTTATATAAGTAATAGTTTATAGTATAGGTATGGTTTACAGGGTTAACAAAATAAAATATAATTTATTCTTTTTCTCGTGAAATTTGTGTTTTTCAGAAATTTTCGACGACCATCTAGTGTCGCTGAGTTTTTTTAATTCTATAAGGCTTATTTCGATTCATTCGAAATCGAAATCTTTTTGAATTTTCAAAAATTTCGCTGTGAAAATGATCCTGAAATCTGTACACAGTCTGTCGCGGAATAAACATGCACGATCTGCAGCGGCGGCGGTGCAGGGTGGGCAGCTACCGGCGCTTGGGTGTACAAGGTGGGATGCCGCCCACCCCAGCACGCCACTAGCGTTGCCACTGTCCCAATAGGGCAATTTTTGCGGTTTTACGGTTATATATTGTAAAGGACTCACAATATGGAAAACATTGTCCTATTAAAAGAAGATAAAATTGCATCTCACGTTGATTTAGTATCTATCTATGCTTTGATTGCCCCACTTGTCGCTTATGATTTAAATAGAGTACCGGGGTACTCTGTGGCTTAATTTAAGTTACAAAGAAGCAGAGTCTGGCAGCTACTCATGCGCAGAGCTGGGATTTTCGCGTTTACGTTAGCCTTGGCATTACGGGCATATTCTGTAGTTTGTAACATCGAAATATGAGACATAAAAACCCGAGCAAAAAACTCTCATTATATCGATAAAAGGAGCCGCCGATCCCGCATTTGCCGCCGTGCTACCGCATTTTTAACAGCGTTGTCAAGTATAACCGATTTCCATGAATTTAAGGAAAAGCAAATAATTTTATATACATCGTCCATCACATTATGTCATTATCATGTATAGTATAACAACATATTGTTCACACTATAATATACCTTTCGTCATATCATAGAACAATTGGATGGTGAATGTGATGCAGAATAAGAATGTTTCCCATTCAAATATTACGGATTCATTTAACACGTTCCGCGGCCGTGTCACATCGGCATCATTTGGATGTCTAATACCCTAATACCATCGAACGTTTTGTGGTAAAGTGGGGTCAGCAATAATTCTTGAAATAGAAGTAATACAGTTATTCTTTAATTTAGTGTATTATTTTGATGGTTTTTGTGATAAAATTGATTAGTTATTAGTATTCTATCAAAACATAACAACTTGTTGAATGAAAGCGCCTTTATAGTGACGATGTTAGCTTGCTGTAAGAAAAGTTATACTGCCCCATCTCCCATCTCCCATTGCGGCAATTGGACATTGTTTAAATATACAGGGTGTTTACGAGCTTGAGAAACATTTTATATTTTAATTTTTATGTCTCGGTTATTAAAGCCCTATCATTAGGTTTATTTTTTGTAAATCGTTTACTTTTAGCATACTTATAATATATTATCATGCGGTAAAAATAGTTTCCCAAGATCGTAGCTCAGCAAAATACTTGCTGGGCTAAGTATATGTAATAAGTTTTTATGTATCAGAAAAATATGTATATATGTTATTACTATTTTTTCGCAAGTATTTCAATAAAAGAAAAGAAATAAATTAAACTATTTATTTCTAAAAGGCAAGAAACGAAAGCTATTTTGTTTATAATGGAAAAAGAAAATAATCAATTAAAAAATAGCTATTTGCTATAGGGTACAACTATTATCGGCTTCGCAAAAGCATGTCACACAGTAATGTTTTTCGCTCTGGTCACATTTACACCGAGAAATTTATGCTTTTTTAGCTGCAATAATTTTGCCACTTTCTGTTGATATTTTATTATAGCAAACAACACATCTCCGCCTGTTGGATGTATCCATATAGCGTTCAAAAGAAAATCACAAAGATTGTTTTTACAGCGCGGTCAAGTGAAGTAATCACTATAGATTAACAGAATATGACGATTCAACAGTGGCCTGTGAAGATAAAAAAAAATGCATTGCGGTAATCAACGTGTTAATTATATTATATAAAATGAAATAATACATATTATTTAAATAATTTATATATATTAATTACCCGTTCACTTCGCTTTAACTGTAAAGGCCCCGTGCAGTTATAAAAAAGTAAAGGTCTAATGCAGTAGTTACCAATTAATATACAGGGCCTTTACAAACAATCGTTCTAAGTGCCATTGCAGTTCCAGGATAGGCGTGTATAGTCGTTGATTCCAGGGGGTACTGTATTAGACCTTTAATGGCAAAGTACCAGCTCCCCGACACCAGCTATTTGCCAATGTTCGTGGTACAGGAGTACAGGCCCTTTAAAGCGCCGGAATATCATGTTTGTTGGGTTGTCGCGTTTTTAGGGTTCCGTACCAAAGTGTCCCCTATTACTAAGACTCCGCTGTCCGTCTGTCCGGCTATCCGTCTGTCACCAGGCTGTATCTCATGAACCGTGATAGTTAGACAGTTGAAAATTTTCACAGATAATGTATTTCTGTTGCCGCTATAGCAACAAATACTAAAAAAATAATACTGAATAAAATATATATTTAAGGGGGCTCGCAAATGGATGCACTCGGAATGGGGGCTAACAAATGGATGCTATGCTAATGTATGCTAATAAATGCCGGAGTCGCCGGTCGGACGAAATTAATTAAAAGCTTGTGTGGTTTTATAGATTGGTAGGCAACCGTTCGTAAGCGAGTCAGACCAATAACCCCTCTAAGGTGTTGTTGGTCAGACTCGCACTTGTTATATTTTTTTTCATTTTGTACCTACCTATATATACATAGTCCATGCATTCAAATAGCTGCTGTGAGACACGGCAGTTTCACTGTAGAATAATGGCAAAAGTTAACCTATATGATACAGATACGTATCACATGGCCCTATATAAGGGGATAAGGGCAAGTATAAATACATGTGTGGAGCATGAGCATGCATACGGCGGTCAACGTGTTAATTATCAAAACCGTCACAAAATAACTATTAAAATTAAAAATTAATGTATTATGTCCCAAATAGCGATGGAACAAACACTACCTTGTAGGTTGTCTTACAATGTCTCCGCATTATTGCCAATACTTGTAGTTTCTGGCTCTATTGTATCCACTACCAAAACTGCACCACCATTATTATTTGTTAATGTTGGTGTTGGATCACAATTTTCTTTGCTACAAATTTATTTTCTAACACCAAAACACAACAAACCATGCCAGAAGTAAACAGAATTACAATTCTACATTTTGTTTAATAGCATTAATAATTAATAGAACAACAAAAATTAAATATACAAGTTATGAAAATAAAATAGGTAAATATTTTACCGAGAAGTACTTACTTGTTAATTATATTTTTAATCAAGCTCCTTTTTTTAATCCTTTCATCGCGGTCTTTCTGTCTAAATGTTTTAGGTTTTGGATATTTTGCTAGATTAAGTGAACGTATATCATCTTTCAACTTCCACTTATTTTTGGGCA
>CAXKVY010001618.1:0-10000 GCA_964058915.1 Tetropium fuscum
AAACACTAAAATTTAAAAAGAATGTACCTAATATAGGAACTAGGAAATATTGGAAAACTTTCATTTTTAGATGTATTAGTAATTAAAAATAGTGATAATAGGTTAGAATTTGATATATATAGAAAAGATACCAGTACGATCAGATATATCCCTAATGACTCTCACCACTGCTATCAACATAAAATGGCAAGTTTCAATTTTCTTGTCCATCGTTTACTAAGTTTCCCTCTCAGTAATGAGAGATTTGAAAAAGAAAAAGTATTAATTAAAGATATAGCTGTGAGTAATGGTTATCCTAGAGATATAGTTGAAAAACTAATTAGGAAGCGTAAATTTAAGGACACACTTCGTAATTCTACGACATTTCAAAAGGATATAGAGGCTCCAAAACATGGATCCATCCCGTACGAACCCCGGTTTACTCATGGTTTGAGTAAGGTTTTCAAAAACGTGGGTATAACAGCGATTCATTCGTCGAGCAACAAATTACAACAACTTTTAGACAATCCAAAGGATAAAATTCTTCCAAATGAAAGGTCTGGGATTTACGAAATTAGTTGTAATGATTGTGATCGACAATATATTGGACAAACGAGACGGTCAATTAACACCAGATTTAAAGAACATATGGCTCATCTAAAATATGGAAGAACAGATAAGTCTAGTGTTGCACAACATGCTTTTGACAACAATCATAGAATAGATATTAGTAATTTAAGATTAGTTAGAAATGTGACCAATAATAGACAGTTGGATGCATTTGAGAGCATAGAAATTGTAAAGTGTAATAGTAGTATGAATAGCGACAAGGGACCTATCCCGTATAGCCCGCTTTACGCGTTGCTTAGCAACCGATGATTGAAGCGTGATTAGTCACGCGTAAATTTGACGGTGATATCATACCGTAGCCCGCTTTACGCGTTGCTTAGCAACCGATCATTGAAGCGTGATTAGTCACGCGTAAATTTCACGGTGATATCATTAGTGACGTCACCGGAAAAAAAAATAGTATAAATATGGTAGATTTTGTAATTTAAGATTAGTTTTAATAGTCTCCGGATGATGCCAACTTGGTTGGCGAAACGCGCGTCGAGCGAAGTGAAAGTGTTTTGGTGTTTGTGGAAACTACTCCGTGTGTTACAGTTACATCAAAGGTTCCAGTCCTATCCAGTAGTACCTAATATATAAAGTCCTCACCCCCCCCCCTTAATTTTGGCATGGTGTGTGTAGCCGGGATCAATCGGGGGAGGGGGAACGATCAATTAAAAGCACGAGAAAATCGTTTATACTGCATATCTCTATTTTTTTAAGCCAAAAGCCACTTTACAAAAAAAAAGTTGATATAAAAAATGAATAGTAAGACAAAACACACACGTTCACTTAAGGTTGGTTTGTAATAAAAAAATATTCGCTACTGTGATTCGCGAAATAATTACCCAATTTCGCTTGAAATGAGTTTCTGTTTCGTCGTACTCTTCAATTTTTATTACAACTTTTTTTTCGTAAAGTCAAAAGCCGCCGAGATATGCATTAAAAACGCTTTTAATTTTCCCATGCTTTTAATTTATCGTTCCCCCTCCCCCCTTGCCCCCATCTATACAAACCATGACAAAATGATGAGAGGACCCGATTTGATAGATTGGGATTTTTTTTTAAAATTTAATTTCTGCTTTTGACCCATATTTCTATCTAGATCCACTCCACTATTTAGTGGCTTTTCTAAAAATAATGGAAAAATCTGGCTGTACGTATAGTTTGTAACATCGAAATATGAGACATAAAAACCCGAGCCAAAAACACTCATTATATCGATCCCTTCATACCTGATACCGCATTTTTAACAGCGTTGTCAAATATAACCGATTTCCAGGAATTTAAGGAAAAACAAATGATTTTATATACATCACCCATCACATTATGACATTATCATGTCGTATAACAAAATATCTATCACACTATATACCTTTCGTCATATCATAAAACAATTGGATGGTGGATGTGATGCAGAATAAGAATGTCTCCCATACAAATATTACGGATCCATTTTACACGTTCCTCGTCATCATTGGCATTCATTGGATGCCTAAATTGCCTAATACCATCGAACGTTTTGTGGTAAAGTGGGGTCAACAATAATTCTTGAAAGAGAAGTAATACAGTTATTCTTTAATTTAGTGTAATATTTTGATGGGTTTGGTGTTAAAATTGATTAGTTATTAGTATTATATCGAAACATAACAACTTGTTGAATGAAAGCGCCTTTATAGTGACGATTTTAGCTTGCTGTAAGAAAAGTTATACTACCCCGATATCCCATGGCGGCAATTGTGGGTATCCTTTGAAAATGTTTTGTGTCTCATATTTCGATGTTACAAACAGTACGTATTTATTATTTACTAACCCTATGACGTACAAAATTCAAATACCTGTAAAATTTTTCATACATATACTGGCCTCTATAGCTTTAAAAAGAACTTTAGTCAATAAATATTATCCTGCATATTTTAACTAAGATTGCACATATTAATCATCTCAAGTTCCTCTATTGCCAAAAATCGTCGATTATTGGAAAACAATATTTAATCACTACTACTGACCTATTTTTCATAAAGTAATTGATCACTCTGGTCGTCTTCTCATAGATAGCCCAGCCGCAAGGCGTTCTACCAACGCAGGTCTCATTCACTTGAGGACTTTCAGTGGTCGTTCCTGCTCTCTGCAACGAATGAACAATTAATTGCATTTAAGCCTACCAATGAAAACTAGTCCATTAATCTAACCAACAATGTCATAAAAACGTCTTTGATATATCAGTGTTTCTGCCAATTTGATTTGTGGTTATTGACAATTATAAAATTAATGGTCTGCTTTAATTTGCTTTCTCCGATTAGCTGCGTCATAAAAAGAATCACCACCATAAATAATATTGTAATGGGAGTGAATTAAATATGGTTGGTTGAAACGTAAATTTTTATTAGTTACTCAGTTCCATTTTGCAGTCACCTCCATTATACATATTATTATATGGTTAATGATAATAGGATATATCATTATGTGCATGGCGTTATAGATAAATCTAACCAGGTATGACAGTTCATGCCATGTATGGAATTATTACATCACTGTTTTAACATAATAAACTATCTGTAAAAAGATACCCTTACTAAGAACGGTATACATACTAAATACCTATAATATGAGTGTAAATAACTATAAATAATAACGGGGCACCCCATTATATTTTGACCGTTCTAAAACCGATATAACCGAGTGAATTACTTAAGGTGTATTTAATGAAATGCGGTTTTCGCCAGTCTTCATCTAATTTTCATGCGTTTTCATGGGTATCCTCTATGTTTTTTTATGCCCAACAAAAGACGAAAGTCCATATCAAAAGGACAACGATTAGTTGTTAATCATCGAAGACGACTACAGCACTGTCACTGTCCTTATACTTGGACTTACCTACTAACTTTCACAAATTGCCCGGATGATTTGTTACGATGTACGCGTCAAGCGCAAGTGGCATGTTTGCTATTTTCCAAATATTTCCAAGATTTCCCTTATATTTCAGCACTCTTTTGCGTGGAAACGGTACGATGTACAAAAAATATTATATACATAAATTGTAGGTAATTTTCTTCTCTTTATTTTACTACAGGGCCACGTTTTGCGAAAGTAACTTTGTTTGCAAGTTATATGCTAAAATCCACTAAAATAAGTTAACTAAAATATAGTTTTTCTGGTTTTATGATCTCTCAGATATGATCAAATATTCTCATATTTGCGGGGAAAATTTTTGTTCGACAACTTCAAATTCGTGTTATGCACGCCAAGAAACATAAAATAAATCACCGAAAACAATTACACTAAAACGTTCCACTTCGAGTCCCTCTTTGCACCATTTGACTGGGCTACTTAATAGATATATAAGAGTTAAAATATAGAAAAAAATTCAAAAATCTTTTAATATTTAGTGTAAACATCATGGGAGAGGAGGCGTTGTATTTTTTTTCCTTTAAAGGAGGCAGGATCCAGAAAAGGTTGAGCGTCTGTGATTTAAATATTTAACCAAAAAATATCTATCACATCAAGCAACTAGATGAATATTGTTGGACATAATAAAGTCAAATAATAGTTATTTGTGTGTTAAGAGGGCAAAGTACTGCATTGCCGCTTGGGAAAGAAATTTCGGTATTCTTTCAAAAGCGGCAATGGCAGTTTGTGCTCGTAATATATACAACATTTTTTCTACAATCGCTTAATACGCGACAATTATGTCATCATCGGAAATGGCGTACTTTGCATTGAGTACAAAGCGCAAAAGCCTACTATTGAGGCGATTGGAGAAAAATAAATTTAATTACTGTTAATTTTGATCTCAAGTTCTGACAGCTGAAACTATAGGTACATCAACACGATCAAGTGGAATATTTCGGTTAAAGGTTAAGGATAATCATATTATCCTACTTCACGCCAGAGATCGTGATTTTTAAATTATTGTATTTTATTCCAACACGACTAGTTCCAACACGACTAGTTGTAGTTGTCACAGTGTCACATTCTTATAAATATATTCCTAAATCTAAAGAAAACAACCAAATCTCGCAGATAATCCTATGACGTTCCCATAGATTTGCATAATCGAGAAATGTAAATAGTAATCGACAAATTTAATTTTCTATTCGGGTGCGCATTGTTAATAATAAGGTAATGGTGCTGCTAGTTGTTAGCGTTTATTGAATTGAAGGTAATGTCCCTGCAGTGCACGAGGCGTATAGTAAAACGTGGTAGAACTAGTAACAATGACCTTGGAGTTAAAGGTGGGGTTCATTGAGATCGCCTTAAAGAATGATTGTACTTCATTCATATAAAATTCGAAATATTTTCTTCAACGATTTAATTCTCAGAAATAGCCGTGATAAAACGTTTATCAATATTTATGAATAATAAATAATACATCTTTAATTACGCGTTAGCAGTGGAGTATATTACACTTTGGACCATTTATTTTTATTTATACAATTAACAGATATTTTAATACCTAGTAAGTATAATGTCTGTAAGTTATTATAACTATATAACATAATATTAAAGTATTCTTGATAATTATGTGTACAATATACTTATACTTAATACTTTTAATAGTATTTAAAACTGTCTTACATGCTGAAGAGGAACAAAAAAACATGTTTTTTATAAACTGCTTTATAATTAATCGTTAGTGTTTCTTATATATTAATACCTTATCTAAACAGTTAACGATATCATTAGCACCTACCGGCTGTCCCTTGTGTTTCAAAAGATCAAAACCAAACTCGATACAGTTAATACGGATATATAATTTTTCCACAGCAGGGCAACTTTTTTGAGGTATTTTACTACCTCCGGTTTAGACAAAGTGGTACCAATTTCCGATTTTTAAATGGAGCACCATGTATATTATTGCATTTGCAGACAGAAAAATCTGAATAGGTCCTATTTTGGCATTTTTTTTGCTGACCCGATATCTTTAAAGGACATTTTTGTTTTAAAGTGCTATAAGGGGCCCCACTTCGTAAATATTTTTCCTGGCTCTGCTTTTTGCTTACAACACAAACAATATAACATATTTAAAGTATTTTCTGACAACAATGAATTTTTATTTGAAGAAAAGAGTGTTTTGGATAAAAAGGCACACAAAGAAATCACAGGTGTTATCACTTAGTTAGTTGGTCATGAACCCAGAAGTCGAAACACATGTAAAACACATTTTAAAGTTGTGTTGCGTTAATTTAATCTAACGAATTATCGGGTCTATTCGCATTCACATCCGTTAAAATTAAACAGCAGTTTATATTTTAATTTTTAGTACCCCGTTAAGTTAAAATATAGAAAGTGGTATTCAGAAAGGACACTTTAACGGATCTGTTAAAATTCGTTAAAAATAACGGATCAGTTTATTCATGTTAGAGAATATAGCAATAGGCTATTGAAATTCGGTACAATGGAAATTCCATGTAGTTAATTCTACAAGTTATCTGTGATTTTACGCATATGTTCAATGTTTAGTCTATGTCTATGAAGAGCGGCATCTTTTATCTACAGAAGAGCGGGCCTAAATGAAAAGTTCGGATTGTTTTGAGTGTTTTTTGCCTTTCAAATATGTTCATAGGTAGATAACAAAGTTAAAGAGGGCTGAATTTGTGGTGGCGCGCCCTGTACTTAGAATATTTACTATTTTTTCTGACTATTAACCATTAATTAATCTATGCTATTAACTATTAGTAGGTAGGTACCTTTCGTTACATCTTTATATGTATAACATATTTGGTGTTAATTTCTTTTAGAAATAATGTGATTTTGTTTTGTAGTATAAAATACTTACTTGTGATGATAATGATAATTAATGGTTATAGGTACTATTTAAGGAATAAAGTACCTACATGTTTTGTCAAATTATATTTTATTTTATATATAAAATACAATGATAAAGTACACAAATATTTAATAATCAAATACAAAAATAATCACTTCTAAAACAGAATGATTTCTATAATTCCTCAAACCAGGTATAAGTAAACTTTAAAGAGGTGAATTGTAATAAGTGTAAAAAATGTCCAGGCACCGATTAAAAATACAAAAAAATATAAGACTAATGTTTTAGACCCCGAACTACATATATAATTAAATATTTAAAAGCGTACCTAACTAGAGAAATGGCAGTTGCTTGAAATGAGCCGACAGAGAAAAATCCAAGGAGTTTAAGTCAGGAGACTTAGGAGCCAAGCAAAAGTAAATTACTGTTCAGGAAAATATGTGAAACTACAGGAAAATACTCTTAAATAAGCCAGGAAATTTAATGTGGAATGTTTAAGGGTTCTTAACCCTGTTAAATATGTTGCTTTTGTAACTAAACAAAAATGACATACTAATAAATGTACAATATATTTCTTAAAATAATTTACGAACATGTCAGCATACAGATAAACATGATATATATATATATATATATATATTATATATAGTTACTTCCCTTTGATTACATATTTCTGCAGTCATTAGAAACTTGATCCAATGATTTGAAATATGTTGTATTGCCTGTTGTATTGCTTCTTATATCGCCCTGCTTACTTATTGTTGACTCGTACTAAGATTAAATGATTGTCCAACGCCCAGCTAGTATAAACCCTTTCCAAAAAAGTTGAACGCTTCCAATACCTGAGATAAAGTGCATTAAATAAATTACTATTGACTAGGTGAAAAGGACTTACCCGTAAATGCACTGGGAATGTTGTTGCATTAGCTCCTTCATCCGTAAATTCTTCAATAAATTGTCTCACTGTAAATTTACTTAAATGGAATTGTTGCCTAAAATTCCAATTAGGCACTTCGAATGGATTTGATGTGCCCGTAAGATGTTATTGTCGAACATTATTCCTTCGGAATGGATATTTTATATAGTTACATGTCATGTAGTTTTTTTGTAAAGTTGAAATAACTACAAAATAACTTTTAATATTATTATTATTAAGAAACCAATATATCGATACCTATCTACTAGTAATATAAATATGTAGGTAGGTATATACCCACCTACCGCTGAATTAACTGCTGTAATTCCTCAAATAGAAGTGCTGGTATTACCATATTTTTTTTAATAAGGTAAAAACCATTATTCAAATAAACCACATAATGGGTACCTAATCACTCTTGTTCACACAGTAAAGTTTTATTTTACAACTGCACATAACCACACTTTCGTTGCAAATTTCAACAAACGGCCTGTTAAATTATTAAACGATCCATCTAACCACCCTTTTAAAATAAACGGGTTTTGGTTAATTTTAACATTAAACAATTTAATTTGGGACAACGAGAATAGCATTTCTGTTAAAAATTTCCGTTAATTTTTTTAACGGATTTTCTGGTCCGTTTATTTTTAACATTGCGAATGAGAATAGACCCGTTAGTCTGTTAATTGCGAAATAGCGGCTGCTATTGTTGTCTTGCTTCAAAATCGAAGAAGTGCGCCATAACGTCTGCCATACGAGAGTGTGAGACAACGACGAATGAGGGGTAAGAGATTAAATATGCATCAAAAGCTTCTGTCAAGCTCAGAGCATAACGGAAATTTGGATTATTTGTGAAGTAACTGTAGTAAAAATTTGAAATAAAAATATTTATAATTAATTTATTAATAGAGAACGTGGTGACATCGAAATTTTTATAGGTACCTCAACAGTATCACATATCTAATAGCACCATATTTTGACGCCTTCTTTTTTGGAAATTGGGCTTATACCAGACGAACTGGACGAACTGGTTATCAACGAAGAACTTATCGCTCCTTATGATCGCTTTATCATCTTACAAGTCTGCGAAATCATCGCGATAGATCTGTAGAAATCAGAAGGGGTCCTCTTCAGTTCAGTTATGGTGTGGGCTGGAATTTCTCTGGAGACACACACAGAATCTTTCCAAGAGGCTCCTTACTGTTGCTAAGTATATTGATGAAATTCTCCAAGATTTTGTTGTCCCTTTTATGTTGATTTCATTGGAAATGATTTTCTTCTGACGCATGATAATGCCAGACCTCATACCGCGAGAATAAGTCAACACGACTTAAACGATGTAAACATTCCTGTTGTGGACTGGCCAGCGTTAATTGCAGATGCAAACCAATTGAACATGATTCGCCCAAGCATGTCCCATGCTTGGGCGAAATCTTAACTTCATTGTAAAAAAATATATCAATTTAAAATTTTGGTATGTTGTATGGTTAACATTGGCCCATAGTTTGATTGCTTCAATATCTGACTGTCACTTCCGGTTTAACCGGAAACAGTATAAACTTTGTTATTTTTAATGGAACACCTTATAAATTATTAGAAATTTAGGTTGCCCATAAAATTCTAGATCCAAAACGTGTAGAATACCTTATATCTATCTTTGACAGTTTTCGAGAAAATGGCGGTTGAAAATGTCATATCAATTATAAATTACTTCATTTTGACATAAAACAAATGAATGTGGGAACAAATCTGATACGGTAATTTAATTTTTTTGGGGGGTTAAATTTGATAAAGTCATAAAAAATGTGAAAATGAAATAATTTGTGATTGATATAACATATTCAACCGCCATTTTCTCGAAAACTGTCAAAGATAGATATAGGGCATGCTACATGTTTTGCACCTAGAATTTTCTGTTCAATCTAAATTTCGAATAACATACTGGGTATTTCATTAAAAATAACAAAGTTTATACTGTTTCCGGTTAAACCGGAAATGAAAATCAGGTCTTGAAGTAATCAGTCTGTGCACCGTAGTCAACCATACAATTTCCCAAAATTTGAAATCGATATATTGTTTTACAAGGAAGTAAGAGGCTGGCTAGTAATATCGTAGGCACCCGGTATATATATATATATATATATATATATATATATATATATATATATATATATATATATATATATATATATATATATATATATATATATATATATATATATATATATATATATATATATATATATATATATATATATATATATATATATATATATATATATATATATATATATATATATATATTCAAGTGTATATTCGTCTATTTGCTTATTTCTCTATGTAATGAAATGCTGCAAACCCAAACATTTTTTAAAACAAGCTTTTATTTAAATGCGCTAAAAAGAAGAAAATAAACTTAAAATAAAATTAAACCCATCAATTTATTACATTAGGTACATAATTTGTGTGATATAAAAGCTTGTCGAGATATTTATTGTTTACTGAACATGAGCTTCTGAATCTATTTAGTACCAAAATGAAAAATAAGAAATCTACAAGCACTGAACGATATACCTTCGTGTCTTCGTGTTAAAGAGAATGTTACATATAATAACTCGGGAAGCTGTTTTGTCGCTTCTCGTTGGCTGTAGTGTTCTCTGCTCTTGCTTTGATGATGTGATTGGAAACTTATGAGAAAAAATCACGACTAAATTCGATCGGTTCAC
>CAXKVY010001618.1:15000-20101 GCA_964058915.1 Tetropium fuscum
TTAATTACAGAAATGCGCGCGCAAACTTTCTTGTGTTTTGAATTTAATGATGGTACCTTTGAAGAAAATAATTCACACATTTTTCCTAGAATATATTCTTGCACCATTCAGTTTCTAAAAAAATACATACACACCTACATTTCATCGTTTTTGATCTTCAATTTGCATAAAATGTTACAAACGGAATATCTATATAATTTAGCTTAAATAATGTTCTCATTGGCTGCCTATAAAAAATTGGTGGTCTTATAAAAATTCTCAGACTTTGTTATTTATTAAATTTTTTTAACACCTTTCACGTATCACAAAGAGTTTTGTTAATATTTAATGAATTTTCTGAAAAAAATGCGTGCGTGTAGATAATGCACTTTACTGGGTTCAACTATTTTTTTATTTTTGAACATATATAATTGAAAATAGGGGGACTAGAGCCACTTGGAACACTTAAATTTTTTGACATATTTTTTTTTTTTTTTGTATACAAACACCAATGGCATTTACTATAATTACAATCTGATCTGAACTTAGATCAATGAGTAATATTTTTCTAACCTAATTTACTACTGCTACAAAACTTATGTCTAAGGACTTACTCACTAGTGTTCCTTATATTTTTCTAATACTTAATTACACTAATATTAATGTGTACACAGGCACTGTTCTCTGCTTTTGCACTAACACAAAATTATACTAGCTCGAAGGGTTTGATCCTCCTGAGCCTTCGAATCTGGTTTGTATTGTCGAGGAGCTGGATGACTTCGACATTGACGTGACGATGAAGTCGCTGTTCGTGACTTTTGGCGAATTCGCTGATGGTCTGGATAACGGTGTCCATTCCCATGTCCCTATGGAGGTCACTATTTCTGCAATACCAGGGGGCATTAACAATGCTCCTTAACACTTTGTTTTGGAATCGCTGGATTATATCTAGATTGCTCTTACTGGCACAACCCCACAGCTGGATGCCATATGTCCATACGGGCTTGAGAATTTGTTTGTACAAAAGTACTTTGTTATATATTGACAGTATGGAATTTCGTCCAAGCAGCCAATACATTTTTTTAAAATCTGATATCTAATTCTCCCTTTTTCTTTTTGACATGTGCTCTCCAGCGTAGCTTAGCGTCCAGTGTTATACCCAAATATTTTGCTGTATCAGCATATGGTACTTGGATATTGTTTATGCTAACAGGGATATGTCGGTCTGTCTTGTTAGTGAAATTAACATGGGCAGATTTACTCTCATTTAGTTTAATTCTCCATTGCTTAGTCCAGGTGTTGATTTTGTTAACTGATTTTTCCAGATTTATTGCCGCTTCTTGGTGATCCTTTCCCACAGCCATTATAGCAGTGTCATCAGCAAAGGTGGCTATCGTGTCATATTCTAATTCAGGAATATCACTGGTGTATAGTAGATAAAGGACTGGCCCTAGTACACTCCCTTGTGGTACTCCCGCCTTGATTTCTTTAAGTTCAGAATAAGGGTCTTCCTGCTTAATTCTAAAAGTTCTATCTGAAATATAAGACTTCATTAATTGTGAGAACTGATTAGGCAGGAGCTTGCTTAATTTAAACTGCAGTCCCTCATGCCATACTTTATCAAAAGCCTGTGCTACATCAAGAAAGACGGTAGAACAAACTTTTCTTTCCTCCAGCGACTTTTCAATTACATCTGTGATCCTATGGACCTGATCTATAGTTGAATGACTCTCTCTGAATCCAAACTGATGGTCTGGAATTATGTGTTTGTCTTCAATGATTGGTTTATTTAATTTTGACATATGAAGTAATTTTACACCACTTGTCAGAACCTAACTTTCAAATATTATTATATTTGTACCCTGTATATTATTATGTTTTTGGATTCAGGATAAATTTTGAACATGTCACCACGCATGTTTTTCATAAATTTCAGACCAGTCATTTTTTCATAAGCAATTATGAATTTTGATGTAGACTGCTATGAAAAAAAACGTAACTTGTTTCAGTTTCTACATAAAAAAATATTATGCCTATTCATTATTATTAATCATTTTGTAGACGTTTAATGCAAGTAATTTAGTTTTTTGAAATAATTATTTTTTGAAATGGGACGGATTTTAAATCCTTGTAATTTTTGTAATTTTTATTGAAAAACTTTTCATTTTAATTTTCAATTTTGTTACAAGTTTTGTTATTTACCAGTATATAGTTTTCATTTAGAGTTCTAAATAAAAACTCTAATAGAGTTCAGTACAGTACAGTTTTTACAGTTATTTTATTAATTGTCCATAAAAACGTAAGAATAGGAGTATCAATGGATTCGTAAAAAATCAATTTAATGGACACAACACCACCATCCTATTTGCTTATTATTTTTAATTATTGCAAAACAGCTAAATTAGTTTTAGTTGTAATAAAATGTCTAGAATGGTTAATAATAAATCATACTAGGCATATGTCAAGAAATGCAATTTTCTGTATGGCTATGGACCACTCAATTTCACTTATATGTTAAACTATATATTTAAGTACTTATGTTAAATGTTATAGGGTGACCTTGAGACACACGGTATACTGGTTATTCATAATGTAACGTTAATAAATCTAGTAGTATTTACAATTAATTTACAATAGATTATTAAATTCTTTATGAGCATACACTTGATGTAATTGCTTCAGTAATTTGCTAATAATACCATAACAATATTTCACAATCAGTGTTATTTGAATATTTATATTAACGTTAATTTTGATTATTGTTATTTAAATTACAAGCTACTATAAAATTCCTCAAATATTCCAAAAAACGCTAACGCCCTGAATTAGGAAAATATTTTCGTATCCATAGGCGCCGACTTTTAAATATGCCTTTGGGACACAAGGCTTGCAGATGATATTATTGTAGAAATTGTATGTTAAAATATTACATTAAGTATCAAGTGAATAGGTATAAACAAGTAAATAAAAATAAATATTCTGCTATCTAGGTAGGTACTATAAATGAAATTAAATAAATAAAAATAAATAAAATTAAATATTGTAAGAGAGTATTTTTCTCATTTATTATAGATTGTATATTATATATTGTTTACCACAAAATGGCATTATTAAATAGTCTTTAAACTCCAGACACACTTGTTTCGATTTAATGCTTGACACCTTATGTAAGATCATTTGATTAGGTCACCAAATAGCTGAGAGAATTGAGTAATGTTATGCTTGGGCAGGACCGATGCGCGGAGAGAGAAAAGCATTAGGCAGTTAGTATGTGAGTGCTCGCATGAATGCACGTTTTGTGCGATATAGGCCAGAAAAAGAGTATTATACATAATGTGAAAACGAGTATGTTACATGTAATAATTCATCCCTAGTGCACTGTTGCCCGGCATGAGACCGTGGTTCCTTCGAGCGGGATCACTCACAACTTGGGGGTGTTGTGGGCTGCTCGAATGACGTGATGCAGGTGGAGAGGGTAGCCTCATTAGGTGCCCCCGATCCGGTCATTGGAATGCCAACCCCAATGGGGTGGGCGTTCGGGGAAGCCTCAACTTATTTCAGGGTGGCGCTAGCTAGTTGTCGAAGAATTCATCATTAAGTAATAGAATTAATAAATGCAACGTAGACTCCAACCATATGACACTGGACGAACTGATGGCGAGGGGGTGGAGACCCTCGGTGAGTACTTTAGATTGTTCCAATGCTAACAGATCAGTAATTGTTATATTTATTTGCATGCTCCCGTTATCGTAACCTGCCCACGAGCAAGTACCGATGTGCAAGTACCAAAGTGAACCTCTTTGTGAGAACCCGCGGGGAATCAGGTGAGGATAATTTAACCCAATTTACAATATAGCACACTAGCAGGTACTAAAATAAAAAAAATATTTTCTTGGTAATGAAAAAAAAACTAAAAAGTAAAATTCACAATACTAGTAATCACACGAAATCTGAATCATACCAAACGTGTTTTGACTAACATAGGACCTAGCTATAAAACCATTGCACCAAATGACTTGGTATAAATATAAATAAAAAACAAAAATAAATCAATCAGAAGAGTAGAATAAGGGCACACTCAGGGATGTATTTAGGAGTCAACGTTAGAGGGGGCCACTTTGGGGCCATATATTTGTAGAGGGGGGCCTCAGTCGAAATAAAGCAAATCATGTTTATGAGTCATGCAAATTATTAAAGGTTTTCAAATTGGTATGGTATTTGGAAGTTATAAAATTATAAATAAAAAGAATGGCTTTTGGATAAAACAAAATGTTTATTTTTGTTAATAAAATATATAAGTACATATAATTTCTAAAAATTTGTAAAAAAAATACAAAAAAAGATACAGACAACGAAAAAGTTATAAAAGAAATGAGGATAACATCTGTATATTTGGAATATTAGTCACGTGGGCTATTAGTAAAGCATCTGGACATGATACAAGATACTTAATTATTGTCTGAATCTGAATTTGTGGCTTTCTATTAAATATTTCGCTTTCCCATATCTTATTGTGTCCTCTATCCATGTATATTTTACTAAATTCGAGGAAGATCGACTAAAGAATAGAATTTAATAGAATTAGATATTATAAAATACCCCTGAGTTTTGCAGCTTCTGTTCACGTTACATGCCAGTCAAACAGAATCATGGCGTCTGTGGTCGTCAACTAACACGGGGGTAAGTTAAATCTCAGGGCATGGCCCCAAATGGTTTTATGTTTTTAGGTTATCTAACCTTACTTTCTAACCTAAATATAACGACAGAGCTACGTCAAAACATAAGAATCGAATGGCCAATGTCTTGAGAAAATTTTCTAAAATGGCAACATGATACAAGGTTAAATTGACTGACAAATAATATTGAAGGTACGCTGTCACATGATGTAAATAAACATTCCAATAGATGCTTGTGACCTCTAACGCTAGACCTCTTGTAGCGCGCATCGTCAATGAATATCTGCAAGAAGTAAATATTCGAACTGTAAATTGGCCACCGCATATTCCCGATATGAATCCTATTGAGCACTTTTAGGATATTATTGGTAGGGCACTGAGACAGCATCAACCCCCTCTTGCCAACCTGCAAGATGTTCAAATAATGGTTACCGATAATTGGAATG
>CAXKVY010001619.1:0-23259 GCA_964058915.1 Tetropium fuscum
TATTTTACCTACTCGGCCGCAATGGTGATATTTCACATATGTTGGCAGCATTGGCGGAAGTTTGGCGCCGGCGATCCTCGTTTGTTTTTCTCAACCCCGAGACGCCACCGAGTTGCATTGTCATCATGTCAGTTCGTACGGGAATGATAACATCTATTCTTATAATCCGGTTTAAATGAGGATTCGACGTTGATGTCGATGCCAGTTCGAATAAAAGGTGCTGTTTTGGCTATTAGGCAACGAAACAATGAACGAAACTGGAATGTATTAATTTTATTTGAGACGATGAAATCTAGGTCGCATGTCGCATTATATCATTCTCCTACATCTCCCACTTAAGCAGTACACGCAATATAAGAAATGTACTAATTTAGAAATAAAAAAAATTGGAAAACCAGTTACTATATGAGAGAATGCTTTTACTAAAATATTTATACCTATAAATTAATATAAATATACTATTTGTGAAAGTATATATTATACCTACATATTAGTGGTTTTACGAAATATAATAATTATTTATAGTAAAGTGAATTTGCATTTATGTAGTTGCTGTAAAGTGAATTAAAACGTCGAAGAATATAAAGTACTTACAAAGCAAAGTTACTAATGGAAACCTATTTAAATGACTATAGAGTTAAGATAAATTCCTTCGAACAAATTCATTTTAAATCTCGCACAGTTGAAAAAATGCCAGAAGGACATCACGAGGTATGGAAACAAATAACCTGCAGCTCTTAACCTATAAGGGAGAAAAAACTGGTAATGAGGATCGAGTCGAATCTTGTGATGAGTAGCTATTTATGCTGTTTTACGAACTAGTTTGAAGAGGCGGTTAAGGCTCAAGAGGAGAAATACATTTCACCATCAAGAGGAAATTTGTAGAAACCAATATAATCCTGTTTTTTTTAAACCACGCAAGGGGATAGTTGGAAATTGGCCGACATAAAAAGCCTTATAAATATAAATCAGCTTCCAACTTTCCTAGTTCAGTCAGACTCTTCCGAGGACTCTTCTAAGAAATTTAAATTTTCTTAATCATGGAACAGAAGAGGAAAAGCCAGCAGCACCCAACTATTTGTAAGCTAAACCCATATTGGAAAGTTCCGAAAAATTAGATGGCCGAGGGGTACCATCGCTCTTTACTCCTAATATATATGTAGGCCGAGACCGCCTCATAAGTAGGCCACGCATTTCACGTGACCCTTCCCACAAATGTGATCAGTGTCACGTGAAGTTACGCAGCCTCCCCGGTCGTGGCTGATGGGCCCCACCGGCAGAGTCTTCCTTCTGGCACGCCGGTGTGTATTCCCCTGGGGGTGTCGTGTCGCGTGTTTGAGGGATCCTTTCTTTCTGTCGCCGGGCTTGCTAGAGCCCGGCGGCGTTCAGGTTGGTATGGGACGATGAGCATTGTAGCTCAGGATGATGCAGCTCCCGAGATGATCAGCTATCAGCTCGCTGGCTCCGTCAGGTAGGGTAAGGGTGTATGGTTTGGCAAGGCAGTCGGTCTCACCGTCCACTGGATTGGGCTTTTTAGTGTCTTCTCGATCCGTTTTCTTTGGTACTGTTCTTTTCTTCGGTGTCGCCTGCTTCTTTTCACATCAGTTGTCATGAAACATAAGGTCGTGATTATATTATACTTATCCGTTGTCCAGGATTTGAGTATTTGGCCGCTTGTGAGGTCCGGCTTCCTCTGGATCGTAGTCCGTAGCCAGCCGGATCAGGGGGTTTCCATGGTCCTCTGCGATGACGAAGAGCTTCTTGGCATGGTCCTCGATCATCTCCGTGGCCGTCTTGTACTGCAGGTCCCTACGGATGACCTCGTTGGTCACATATCATAGGGCGCCTACTATATATATATATATATATATATATATATATATATATATATATATATATATATATATATATATATATATATATATATATATATATATATATATATATATATATATATATATATATATATATATATATATATATATATATATATATATATATATATATATATATATATATATATATATATATATATATATATATAATAATAAATAACGCATTCTTATGAATCGGTATAATTCAGTAGTAATTTTTAAGCCCTCTTCATTACCGAAAGTAAATGTAAAAAACGTTCACTCTCAGATATATGGGATTTTAGAATCATAATTCACGTAGCGGCTATAGAATTTTCCCTTTATCCAAAATCTTATTTGTGCTGTGATCCGGTTACGTTTCGTCATTAATCCGTCCTGCCGGAATCGAATTAGAAATCTGTTAAGTTTGGATGGATGGAGTCAAGATGAGCAAACGTTAAAATAATTTGCCTTCGTTGCGGTTTCCCTTAACTTGATATAACCCATTTTCTACCGCATCTTTGTACCGCGAGCGACGTCGCTATCAAAACTCGTACACCCGAATTAAGTTGATTAGATATTGAAATGAACGCCCGGGGGTGTGTAACGAGACCTGGCTAATGCTAATTGAGTTTGTTTACAGAATAGACTGTTAACATCGACTGCTACACCATCAAAGACCGGCCGTTATATTGAAGATATATTGCAATTATTCCGCCTGGTGTAGACAATGTGCTCCGCTCTTAATGCGCCACGCTCATCTCGCCTCTATTAAACAACGCATGACTTGCTCCTAATTACTTCATTATACGACATTTTCAATCATTACTTTTTCAGAATCAAGTATTCCTTATCGGAAAAATGGGAAGCCACACTAAATATGCTACTAATCAATTATAATCTTATAATTACTATAAAAAATAATATTAATGGCCTTTGAGATTTGGGTCATGAAAGTGAACCACATGATCTACAGACACATGGGATCCTAGTGGCGTTCAATCGTTTGTTACTGTTATTCTATATACATTTTCATATGAATTTCTATTTGTTTGGTAGACATTTTTCGTGCACATTCTAGCTTACCAAATTTTAGTCTTGAAGACTATCAAAGTTTTAATGCTTATAAAAAGTTCATATAGATCACATAGATCAGTACGTACCTACCTAACGATTCACACCATCGTGCACTAAGATTAACACAAAATGGCCATCGTAGACAGGGAGATTTCCCTATGGTATGACAACATCTGCCTACCTACCTCGCTGATATTTTCTGTGCGTTTTAAGTTCCACCTAAAGGGAACAAATTCACACTTTTCTATATTTTTCATGCCCAGCGTGGGCGGAGGGGGGGGGAGAAGGGGGTAGAAATTGTTTTTTTTTTAATCTCGGCTCCCCTTTAACATACGACTGAAGTCGAGGTACTGTTGAAGAGGTCGAGGTACTGGGCGCGGCGAGCGCTACAACTTTGCTTCTCTATACTTTTGTCGTATCCGAAAGGGTTATCATGTGGGGGGCGGAGCAAACATTTTCGGAGCACATTTTTTTGCAACTAAAAAGTCATTTGCAACACGTTTTTAAATATTATATGTACCTATATCATTCACCATATTTCATGTATTAGTGTACGTGGAAATTATGGAACAATCATTATGGACCTTTCCAGCTGGAGTAATAGCAGAGAAAACAAACGCAGCGCATTTAGTTGTTCTTTTTATTTCAAAACATCTTTTGTGACGCTTTTACGTAAGATGACACACTACCTAAGATTTGTAATGTACATTTCATGTAGACTCTTTCACACGAGCGCTGAGGTAAGTCCAAAGCACATTTTTTTTAGTCTAAGGCGGAAAATATCGTCTCCATAAATGCCTATGAAATCTTTCTTTATGGGTCTGCTACAAGGCACGTCGTCGCCTTTAATTTGAGCAATCAATTCCTCCAAAGTAAGACTTGTTGAGTCAAAGTTGAGACTTAGGTACAGAATCCACTGCTTCCAATGATTCCTGGCGCTCTGTGTCTCCTCTTTGCTGCGCAGCTGATGAAGATCACAAATGAAGCAGTCATCGGACATTTCGAACGATGCTCACTCCTCCAACAACGGGAAAAGAATAACTGTTCACAGCAGTGACCACATAGTGCTTAAAATATTAAAAACATGTTGCAAATAATTTATTTAGTTGCAAAAAAATTTCTGCTCCGAAAATATTTGCCCCTCCCCCCCCACAGGATAAGCCTTTCAGATACGACAAAAGTCATGAGAAGCAAAGCGCTCGCCGGACCGTCTTCAACGGTACTTCGACTTCAGTAGTATATTAAAAGGGACAATTTTTACCATCTTCCCTCCTCCCCTGTCCACGGTGGGCATAAAAAATATAGAAAAGTGTGAACATGTTACCTTTAGGGGGTACTTAAAATGCCCATAAAAATCAGCGAGGTAGGTAATGTTGTCATAATAAGCGACCTGTCTACTGTAATTAAATATTCTCTGTCGATTTAACTCATTCAAAAAAGTAGGGACACGATTTTTAAAGAATTTTCTTCTTCTATTCTGGAAATGTATATTAAAAATATAAAATATATTGGGTGGGAAAGAAAACGCGAATTTTTTATTTATTATTTTTATTAGAAAAAAACATGCCCCTAATTTTCTGAATTCAAAAATATATACCTAATTGCTACATAATCACTCCACGTGTTCGTGAGATATTACTAAAAACTGATCACATCGCAGGTGTCAAGTATAAAACAGAAAACATATCAAGACACCACTGGAAACCAGTAGCAGATAAAAACTAATGAGAGTAACACAAATTCTATGACATAAAATTTTGCATGTAACCATCACCATTCTGAACCCACATTCATCGCTTTATAAAGTTTCTTGTAGCACTTTGTAATGTATCGCCATTTTGATTACATTTTTTATTTTTTACAAGCAGGTATACATTTTTTTACAAAATCCCAGTTTCATATATATCTTATTTTAGCGCACTCCAAATAAAAAAATATTGAGTTAGGTCCGAAGTTTTAGCGGGCCAATGTATAACCGTGCATACCTATCTAAACGCGATATCTTCCATTCAATTATTCAGTGCCGTTCCTTGCAAAGTATTGTAGTGCTCCCATCCTCCTGCCAAATAACAGATACATTAATATTATCTAAATAATTTACAACTGGATTTTGAAGAATATCCGCATAAGGGCCTGTATTATAAATGGGCCTTATTTATAAATACAGGGCCCACAATAGCATCTTTGTGAATACCACACCACACCACACACTTACATTTTGATATCCTTGGTGATATCTCACTTCTTTGAGATATATCCAATTCTATTGCTACGGCATATGATGATTTGGATGGATTATATAACCTTGATAATATCGAGATAATTTTGTCATTAAGAATGTGAAAGCATGTTGCTTGGTATTAACACCACATGTATGGTGTTATCGCTGTAATCCTTTAATGATTGGATGGATGCTGTCACATGACTTGAAATGCATAAATTTGATTGTTATTTATATACCTACAGTAAAAAATTAACAGTAAAATATAATTAACACGTTGAATTCTGTATCTTCTCCTGTTTTCATACAAAACTCTTTTTGCTCTTCCAATGAATCTCATTTTCAAAATAACTTGCTTCTTTACGAACACTATCTCTACCTCAACACTAAAACTGCATGACATATCTCTATAAATAAACAATGGCTAGCTCATGGCTGTCTTGATTTTTTTGTTTTATAAGTGACCGCTGCTATGTTTTGCATTGCTGCATTTTCGCTGCTTAATATCATGCTTTACAATTTGATTTTGAATGGGAGTGACCCATGGTTGGTGGTATTACATAGGCTACTACAACGTGACATTTAAAAAGTAATTCCAGTATGCTGGTAAAAGCATCATTGTAGTTTGTAGTTTGTGATTGAGAACCAGCCCGTTGAATAGTAAGACTGCGAACTGCGACGGATTGAACGAAAGGAATACCCGAGAAAATATTCTGAAAATAATAAACAATTCACTGCATATTGGATCTAATTGGCAAATATGTGAAAGTATTAAAGTAAATACGTGAAAGTTATACGTACATATATTTCTATAATTTCCATGTGAATAGTGGACAAATCAAGTTGTTATTTCGCAAACTCGATAATAACGTGAATTACGACAAAAAATATCTTACTTTGCCTCAAGGTTACTAATTATTACAGTATTTTTAAGTAATTATGCATGATATTATAGGTAATCATCAGGTTACATGTTTAATCAAAATAATTATGAGTGACCGTGTAAGTTGCGGTATTGGTATACGAGCGTGTCATCGCAGACTTTTTATATTATAATTAGATATGTAAATAAGGCACGGTCTACGTTTTGATGCGCATTAAATTGAACTAAGATACGGGCGAAATAGAGTTGTAATTTGGTTAGAACATGCTAGGGGGGAGGGTCTGCACTCGCATGCGAAGGGATTGAGTCGGGAGAATTTAATTTTGTAGTAGCCCAACTAACATCATTATTCACATACATAAATTGCTTGAAATCGATTATTTGCAAATTTATTCGGGAGAAAATAGCAGGTACATAATTCGAAAAATACCATTCATGATTTTGCCACAAGCTTTTCACCACCAACGTCTAGAAAGATAGCGGGTTTTGTTAAAATTTTGTGTAGTTAAAACTTTTTGAATGAAAAGTTATAAAAGTTGGTAAAATTTGAAAAAACTTAAATTTACCAAAAAAGGGACTGACGAAAAGGGAAAATTGAAATGGGAACGAAAATAATTGAAGCAAGACATTTACCAACATCCATATCAGAGAAGGACAGAACTAACGAGTTGACTTGTGCCAGATAAGAAGAGCTGAAATACATAGAAGAAGTAATTAATTTGGTAAAGACTGAGGATTACCTTTCTATATTTAGCCAAGATTATTATCTTCATCGCTTTAGTCTCCTGATCAAATTGATTATGTGGATTCATCCCTAAGATTTCACATACAGGAGTTATGTGACAACGACACTCTATAAGGAAATATAATATAAACTACACACGATCAACTTTTCTATACTTAAAAAATGAAATGTAGTCGATTATCAATTTACTGTTTGATTAGATTTATTGTACCTACTAATATACCCTTATATAGGTACCTACTAATCCTACTATATTATGTTTCGGATAATGACTACAAAATATGATTTTTTAGTTTTTTAAAAAATAATTTTTAAAAGTACCTACCTATACCTACACCTCGCAAATTTTCAAAAACCAGACAATACTGATAACGTGTTGCAATTTCAATTAAATCACCCTGTATGCTCAAAAAGCTTAATGAATTTGTTCAGCTGTAGGGAATGACTACGGATTTGAAGGCAATCCTTAGTAATAATAATTGTTAGTAATTGATGTTTTTCAATTCCTTAAAAAAAACTTTTTTATTTGTTAAAACACTGTTTTAATAAATTCTTACTTCTAGCAACTGACGATTAATATATATTTTATATATAGCAAACAACGCTAAATCGTATAAGATAATGCAAGAGTGGCATAATGAAACCGTAGTGTAGCAGCGATATATTAAGTCATAGTAGCAGCCTGTAGGTACATTTAGTATTCAAATTTAGAGATGGTATCAGATGACTAGTGCACCGCCCTAATTGCTATGTATCGATGCAGTACCCTTTGTACAGCGGCATGGGATATGGAAACAAACGCGACACATCCATTATGAAACATGGCGGCTTTTGTTCGAATTTTTCACCTACCACGCCCTTTGGAAATGATACTGGGTCGAGATAATACACTACTGCATTTATTTATATCGATCTGGTCCCCTCTGAACCTACAGATAACTTTACATTACATTAACGCATACCAAAACCATGAGCATATAATAATAAGCACATTGACATTATTTTTTTTAATTATAATCTTTAGCTATATAAATATTTGATAAGAAATGGTAGATATTCTCTCATTAGAACTCAAAATCAATCCATTCTCAAGGTACCCTTATTACTATCACATAATGCCTGGTACCTATGTTTGTTCTTGGTATACTACCTTCAAAGTCAATATTTCCTTCTACCTGTTCCATTCATCCATTTCTTGGCCTGCCCTTGGATTTGCTGTATGTTGGGTTCCATTCGGTTATACTTTACCGCAGCTTTCTTCTGTCTTTGGTGTGTGTCGATGCCATAGTTCTCATCGATTACATTTACATCGAATAAAATACAAGAATTATTTCATATTTCATTAGCCACCTATTCGTTTTCACCAATTGTTTTCTTTGGTGCCATTATTGATCTTGTTGCCTTCCTTTCCGGTATTCTAAGATTCTTTCATATTGTACAGTATTTTTTCACTACTTTAACTATTGGCATATCCTGTATATTATTAATTTCGTTTTATTGCCCACTTCTACTTTTATTTTTTCTGTTGTAGCTTGTCCTGCATGCAAAAGCTACAAAAAATATTTGATTCTTCCATTGTAATATTTATTAATCCTCTAATTTTCTTTGGTATTTATTTCTTGAGTCTATACCTTTCAAATCATGCATTAACTGTTGTCTCTTCAATTGATCAATAGCCTGCTTGATTACGCAGTGATGTACCTTTGTAATTATCACAGTTTGCTTTATCCTTTTTTGGTACTAGAATTAGTCACACGTACATTCATTCGGCATTTCTTCTCTCAATAGTATCTTTATGTATACAAACAAACAAGACTATTTGAAATGCAAAATATTATACTTTCTAAGGTCATCACGTGGTATATACCATACCTACTCCGAACGATATTAAATTTGTATCTTCATTAAACGCTGTTTCCAATGAAATATGTAAAGATACCTATTTAGGTAAGGTATTTTAAAGTGGTCTTGAAGTTACCACTGCCTATAGCACCGCTTGAAGCTTATCGATCCAACATGATAAAAATGTAATCAAAAGTTGTTAAACAGTAAGTAATCTGTATCTTCTGAAGAAGTAACTGCAGTCACTGACCCGAACATCTCCCAAATCATATATAAAATCTAGTAATTGTAATGCTAAAACATCAGTGATCTCATAATATGACACTGACAAGAGGGATGGGAATGTAGCTACTAAGCCGGGCTCTAAAGTAACTTTAAAACCATGTAGGGTATTAGTACGTTATTTAGAAATTCCCGTCGGCCTAAAGTAGTGAGCATTAGTAGAGTGTTTAGTCGTATCCCGTAGGGAGGGGTGGTCTGTTTACGTTCCCTAACCAGCCAACAAATTGCCCCCAAATACCACACTGGAAGGTTAAGACATCAGGCGTTAGCCGTAACTGAATTTAATCTGTTGTTGGAAGATGTAAATGTCAAAGTTGGGGTTTAACACGGCTAGTAAGCGACTGGGGATTTTCGGGGTGAAATCTTTTGTTATTCTCTGCATATGCTAACAAATGAAAACTGAGTTTTGATCGTAATATATATAAATATATATATATATATATATATATATATATATATATATATATATATATATATATATATATATATATATATATATATATATATATATATATATATATATATATATATAAATATATATATATATATATATATATATATATATATATATATATATATATATATATATATATATATATATATATATATATATATATACATATATATATATATATATATATATATATATATATATATATATATATATATATATATATATATATATATATATATATATACATATATATATATATATATATATATATATATATATATATATATATATATATATATATATATATATATATATATATATATATATATATATTTATTGCTTATTTATCTATGTAATGAAATATATATATATACACTGCTGTTCAAAATTATCACACCACGTTAATATTTGCTAAAATTTGAGGTCTCATAACTTTTTTACTTTTAGTCCAATTTTGATAATTTTTTTAGAATACTGTAGATAAAACGACTAATTTCCACTTGCATATCCAGTCTTTTGTTAACTGAGGACGGTTTAGGTATTATACAGGGCTAACTAAAAGGTTGTTATATAACCCTAATTTTAAAACATTCGGTGGAATAATTTCGTAACCAAATTTTTTAAAAATACAAATTTTTGTTAAGAACCATTCCTTTTCTACATTTTGTTTTTTGGTCCATGTCTTTAGATACATTGGTTCATTTTTAAGAGCAAAATGAATTTGTCACCAACAGTTTACTGTTAATTTACTCTGCTGTTACAAGTGATATGTAAAACGTAGGCGGCGTATGTCAACCAAAAAACAATGATTGGGTGTATGCAATCTCATTTTGACATATTTTTAAAAACAATACGGTGTTGAGGAACATTCAGCAATTTAAAATAATGTATGTTATGACAATAAGTCGAATGTTAGAACGTCACAGGGCAACTGGTTCTCACTCCAGGAGACATGGGCAGGGTAGAAAAAGGGCGACGAATGTTAGGGATGACCATTTTCTCCGCCAAAATACTTTAAGAAATCGGACAGCAACAAGTTCGCAATTGAAGAGTGAACTTGAGATGGTTAGAAATGTTCAAGTTTCTGCTCTTACTGTAAGAAGAAGACTACGGGAGGCAGGTTTGATCAGTAGAAGGCCTATAAAGGCACCAGAACTTACCAGGGCTCAGAAGGTAGCTCGATTACGACTTGCACGAGCACATGAAAATTGGACTATCGATCACTGCAGGAAAGTCCTATTCTCCGATGAAACAAGAATAAGCCTAAATTCTTGTGATGGGCGGCAACGTGTGTATAGAAGACAAGGGGAAAGGGAAGCTGCCTTCAATTTCGTTCTAAACGAACCCTTTGGTCGTGGCTCCAAAATGTTTTGGGCGGGTATTTCTTTCGATGGCCGGACGGAGTTAGTACCTATTCATGCAAGGGCAATGAATGCGGAATACTACGTAGAGAACATTCTCCAGGAGCATGTAATGCCATATGCTCCGTTTATTGGTCCTGATTTCATATTCATGCAAGATAATGCAAGACCACATGTAGCAAGAATTTGTGTTGAGTAGGTACTTGAATGAAGTCCATATTTATGTTATGAACTGGCCCGCACGAAGCCCGGATTTAAATCCCATTGAACACCTATGGGACATCATTAAGAGAGCAGTGAGACGACGTCTACCAGCCCCACAGAACCTCCCACAGCTGGAACAGGTTACTTTTCATAAGTGGGATAATATTCCTCAACCCGTCATTCAAAACCTCATTAGAAGTATGCCACGGCGGATTCAGGCTATAATCCGAGCCACCTCTAGCAACACAACCTACTAGGGATCAGCTCACATAATTTTATTTCTTTGTTTTCCTTTGTTTTCTTGTTAATTAAAAAATGTTTCTTCTCATCATGAAAGTTTTTTCAATTGATTTCTGTATGGTGCGATAATTTTGAACCAATGCATCTAAAGACATGGACCAAAAAACAAAATGTAGGAAAGGAATGATTCTTAACAAAAATTGGTATTTTTAAAGAATTTGGTTACGAAATTATTCCACAGAGTGTTTTAAAATTAGGGTTATATAACAACCTTTTAGTTAGCCCTGTATAATACCTAAACCCTCAGTCCTCAGTTAACAAAAGACTGGATATGCAAGTTGAAATTAGTCGTTTTATCTACAGTATTCTAAAAAAATTATCAAAATTGGACTAAAAGTAAAAAAGTTATGAGACCTCAAATTTTAGCATATATTAACGTGGTGCGATAATTTATATATATATATATATATATATATATATATATATATATATATATATATATATATATATATATATATATATATATATATATATGTATATGTATATATATATATATATATATATATATATATATATATATATATATATATATATATATATATATATATATATATATATATATATATATATATATATATATATATATATATATATATATATATATATATATATATATATATATATATATATATATATATATATATATATATATATATATATATATACATATGTGTATATATATATATATATATATATATATATATATATATATATATATATATATATATATATATATATATATATATATATATATATATATATATATATATATATATATATATATATTATATATATATGCATATGTATATATATATATATATATATATATATATATATATATATATATATATATATATATATATATATATATATATATATATATATATATTATTATGTGAAAAGAAATCTTGGGTTGGTAGTAATTTATGACAGAGAAATAATCAAATACATAGATGAATAATCAAAGGAAGACACACACTTACCAGTTGTATATCTGGACATATATACAGAAACGAATCACTTAGAAGTTGTACAAGTTCGCCTTCATTGAGGAACTTCAGAGTGATGTACGATTTATTTTATTAATCCTTTATACTAGAATTTAAATTATTAATATTTCATCATTTTCAGAGACACTTTATGTGACATTAGTTTTGACGGAACTTTAATTCATAGAAAATGCAAACCTACTCTACTATTTATATTTGTTCTATCTGAATATATTATATATAAAAGCATTAGGCATACATTTATCCAGAAGATGTTAAACTTTAAAATGCGTAAAATCTTGTACAATCTTTTCTAACAAATTCCAATATGACTGCCTAGGAGTTCATTAAAAGAGAGAGACCTATATATCCAAGAATAGAAACTTAAAACTAGTAAAAGTAGTCAAATATATGAATGTATACTACGTAACTGTAGAAGTCGTCTCACACATTGGTTTATATTACAGTAATTTTATTATTCATACCAGAAAATTATTTTAATTGGATGACACAGGTACTTTTTCTTTGCATTTCTCATGAAATAAGGAGCTTTAGCAACTTGACCCCCACCATACTTTGCCTAGCAACATTTGAATATCGAAAAAATAGATCTAATAAGTACATCGAAATATAACTAAAATGGATTTTCTTTTCAGGATGCAGCAGCAACAACTTGCAGCACAGCTAGCACACCACGGTGGTTCTGGCAGACAGCCACCTCTAAGCCCGACCCCATCAGAAAGCGACTCCGACATTTCTCTAGGCGCCCATTCTCCCCCAATCAGTTCCCCAGGTCCACTGCATTTCGGAGCAACGTCCCCCAACCCAATAACCTCCTTTCGTTTCGGAGCCCACTCTCCTGGACCCATGCCAGCGCAGTTCCGCTTCGGCACCCACACATCTCCCAGCTTTCGCTTGGATAGACAAAGTCCGACTCCTCCAAATTTCCGGCTGGACCGGAAACTGAGGACACCAGACTCTCCCATAAACGTGGACACCACTTCAAATTACGCCGCCGTCAACCTGAGACTGACCTCGAACGAAAGCCCGATCGATGTAGACTCTAACACCGACTACCGAATGGGGAAGATCAGCCCCATAAGGGTAGATAGTTCTCCCCCGCAGACCTCGCTCCAGCACTCTCCCCCGATGAACCTCCGAATAGCGGATAATTTGCGGATCCCGCACTCGGAGAGTATGAAAATTGAAACTCCCCTGCCCCTGAGATTGGGCCATCAATTAAACCCGTCCCAGATTAATGCCCCGCTGAGGATTCAAGTTACTTCGCCGAGCAGGCTGGGTGCACGATCGCCGCATACTAATCTGCACGGGGGCCATCCCCATGGGGGGATCGTGCGGATCGCCCCACCCAGCCCCAGTAATCCCCCCGTCCTGCATCGGCCGTTCTCACCTCCCAGGCTGACGTGATACTCGCCGTACGGGTGGGAAGAAAACTTGTGAATATATTTTGCTGCAATATTTGTATATTTATTTGCTTATACGGACAGTGTACATATTTACTAGTAAGTGTAGGGCCGCTGGACTGTTATAAACTAGTGGGGGTGCGTTTCCGGGTTAATTATCTACGAAAATATCACTGGGAAGTTTCCGCTAACATTGGAAAAGTTGGAGAACATTTAAAGCCATTCTAAGCTTGCAACAATTTGATTAGAAAAGGTCAAAGATGATTAGTTGTAAGTAATTGCATTTAACTGTAAGCATTTTAGATCTTACCTACTCTTTGACATTGTATTTTTATTAAATTTGGCAAAGCATTATTTCCAACCCTCTATTTGACTGACGGATACATTTAGGTATATAAAATTTTTACATTTGCCAGTAAACAAAATTTTTATTTGATTTATCAAGGATAACGTCCTGTTTCAAAAATCTACTATTGTAGAAACAAAATTATAGTCACTCAACTGACGCACTGACATTACCAATGCCAATGGTCAGTAATGCATCTATTAACGAAATATTAATGCGTTCAATCTCTATTATCTCCTGAACTACAGATACCTACTTTGCCGATTACAACGATCTTTGTGGATAGCCGCCGTGACGCTTCAAGAATAACTGTAGCGAGATGTGGCTTTTGTGCCTCTCTATACATCTTTGTTGGCGTATAGAATATGATATTGATGATGTTATTTTACAAAATATTAATATCGGTATCTCATATTTACCGAAACCTAGTAATAATCGGAAAATATACGGTCCCGTTATTTTCAAACGCTTTGCTTCTGAAACATCTGTGAGAGAAGCATATTTTCTTTTACAGATGTTTTGAAAAAATTTTTCCTTAAAAACATTTTACATCAAACTAATTACTAATACTTAACCTTCAGATTACGAGGCTCAAAAAGTTACACGAATTCCTGGGCGAGGTACAATACATACCCCATTAAGAAAAGAAAAAAAACAAATTATGTGTTCAATGTTTATTTACTCCAAGAATACCATACTTAGTAAACATATCAGTTGTCAATTATATACCTATACAATAAAATCAGGTATTTGTTAACAAATATTATTATTGCTACTATACACAAGAAATACTGATATGATAATAAGTCACTCCCGAATCAGCATCTATGCAACGATGGCAGACAACTTCCTTTGTGGAATGACCAGAGCATACAAACTTATTACGTTTTACATTTGCTACAAGAATGCCGGAATTTTGTTTTTTTTTACCGCTACCGGTATTGACTCAAGTACCGACCTACCTAATATGAATATTACAGTGCGAGAAGAGAGAGATATGCAAAAAAATATAGTTTTCAATTTCATAGGCGTCACAATGTCAAGCCAATGAAGAACAAGCTAACTGTACATTAGGCTGGAATGAAAAATATGAAAATTGCAAAATGCCTGTGTCAATTTTTAACCAAACCGGTTAACATTACGTGGTGCTTCAGTGACTTGAAAATTAGTAAAACGGCAAATTTTCTGTTTTTATGATATTTTTATATCATTAATTCCATCTTTTAAATAATTCTCTATCAATCTGAAAATAGGTCTGTAAAACATTTTTTTAGGAAATTTAAAATTTGTCCCGAATCTCGTCAATTTCACAGAATTGGACGTCTTTGACACAAAATTCTAATTACCAAGGAACTCGAATATATTTTATTTGGATTTTCGGATTGTAGAGAACTATTAAAGAAATTTTAAATAATATTAAAAATCAGAAAATGGCTAAAAAATGCATTGGCTAAAAATTTACATGCATTACTTTTAGGTGCAGGGGGGAGGGGCAGAACCAGGTAGTGTTGATTGGCGAAGATTGTAGGAGATTGCTGCTTCATCGCTTGCTGCTTTAGCAGCAAATCCCGAAATTCCCGGAATCAAAGCCAAAATCGGGTTTTCCATGATTTCTTCGGAGAATTTTTGACAATCAGACATCCTAAATAAGTCTGTCATGGTTCTTTAGCTGTAATAAACATACCAATTACATTTTTCTATCCCCAAATGACCTGCTAAATTGAAACTATGAAAAACTTCTACAAAATCGACGTTCTAAAATAGTATCCAACCACGGGACACGACCGGGTAGCACCAGATCGCGCCCCAGCCGATGTGCCCAAAATCAAATAAAATCAAATAAAGGGATGTATTTTGGAATTAATTAATACTTTTAAGACATCCCGGATTATCCCTATGCCCGGGTCCAGCCAAACATCCACGCGCAGTAGGCACGTGGCAATTGAGGGGCTGGACGCCGGCAGGGGTCTGGGATGTTAGAAACAAATATTAGATTTGCTTCCACCTCCTTACGTCGATGGACGTATTATTTGGAATTGGGTTATCTGACAGTCCCAAGGGCTTCGAGATATTTAAAGTTCATGTTTTGTTAATATAAGTTGGCAATCTCTCTTTGAGATAATATCTTTAGGGAAAATTTCTGACAAACACATAACCTACAAAGTCATGTTTTCCCCTTAGACAATGTTTACAGTTATCGTGTTATCCCATGCTACTTATTTTTTGAAAATTATCTTGTCTACAAGCATTTGCAGAAACATTAAAATATAGTAAAATAAGAACACCTACCTCAATAAAACCTTTTCCAGCGATTAACCTTTTAAATCAAATGTTAATCTGGTACCCGGCGCTGCCTCGCTACCCGGTTTTACCCCTCCTTCCCCTATATACACAATCGAGAGCCACAGGCATTTGAAATTACATTTTTCATATTTTCGCTCCATCCCACTGTACACACTATGTGGAACACATCGACTGACAATAAATTAAATAATGAAGCTATTAGATGCCGCAGTTTGATGAAAAATCAAAAAAAATATATCTGTGTTACCTTTTGCGGGTACGTTTTGTACCCGCTCCGCTCTGAAGAATTCGCTCCGATTCTGAAGGTTAAAGCGTGAATCGTCAAAACTCATTGCAAAAATAGATGGATTTTGCATCATCTATACCCCTTCCCCCTAAATCGGAGCCAGGGCACGATACATTAACAAACTATGTTTTATCATAAGCGAAAGTAAAAAATAAGTCAATATTTTTACAGTAAAAATAATTCTGCAAAGCTACACGTTAGCCTTACTTTAAGATCAACAATATTTATTGGTTGTTATCATAACACACTGTCACTATATTAGGTATACTCGGGTTGATTTCAGAATGCCAAGTTAGCAAGTCATTCATCAGTGGAACGAGATAATATTTCATTTCAACTAATTTATATAAAATTACTGACTCTGGCAACTTACTTCTAGATATATTTAATATAAATGCAGACAACCAATAACGTTGCGTGCACTTGGAAATCTTACATCTACCCGACTATAACTACGGGATTAAATTGATATATATATGGCAAATATATAATAACGATCATTTTCTTCCTCTTCATCTTCCAAGAGTCCCATAGGTCTCACTTTACCGTATATCATTTTATTCTTTTCAGTTAACTACCTATATATCCTGTTAACATTCTTATACACCTATCAATATAAGCATAAGATTAATGTGAAGAGTGGTGGTCATATGCTGACAATTTGACAGTTATGGTAATTTTAACGAAATCCAACTTTTCCAATTTTTGGAAATTTCCTCCGGCCAGCGCTGGCATAATTGTTCGATGGCAATTGTCGATATATTTAAAAAGCATATATTGATATTATGAGCGTTTTAGTCAAATGAGAATATGCACTTGATTTATATTATTTATCACTGTAAATCGATCTTATGTTTAATAATAGCAGTTATGAAATGTTTATAGTCTGGCTGAAATTGTGGTTAGAGTACTGCGTTACATCTGATGTATATGTTCGCCAATTTATTTTATAGATAAAGATCATAATTAATGCGACATTATTTGATTTTATTAAATGAGTACCTACCTATATATTTACATTGACTCTCGAATGTACATATATATAAAATACATATTACACATTGATATTACTTAAATTGTGTTTCATTTATTGGTTTCCCTCGAATATGGTTACCATATTCAATATGGTGCTAATATGGTTACCATACCTACGAATATGGTAACTCCAAAATATAGGGTAATTTTTTCTCGATTAACACGCTTTGTGGTGGTGCTTTAACTGATTTTGATAGTTACACCTATATTACAAAGCTCGTGGAAGAGCTATTTATGTAACCAGTTGGGAATAGTATACTATTTTGTGTAACGAGCAGACTTCTGCGGAACGAGCGCTAGCGAGTTCCAAAAAAGGATGCGAGTTAGATGTAATAGTGTTTATCAACGTGTTTCATAAAATATTTTTTCTAATTTTCACCCACTTCATATTTTATGAGAAGAAAACTCTGAATTTTTGGCGTTTAGAAACAATCCAGTAGGTTGTAACGGTGTGACAGATTGTCACTTTCATAGCTTGTCAGGTCTAAATAACCTACTATGAAACGAACTTTACAAAACCAGTTGCGTAAAATTTTACTTTTCGTAACTGGTTGGGAAAAGTAAGACGTTTCTTAATGTCAAAGAGTTTTGAAAAGTGTCACTTTAAATGTCAAAATTAGAAAAATGCTTGTTTTTGAATCAACAAGCAACTGACAACTGTCAGTTTCATATTATAATAAACAAACGCATTGAAAGATAACCTGAAAAGAAGTGTGTTGTGTTGTGTAACATCAATATTTAATATTACCTAAGTCTGAAATCAATTATAAAATGAATAAGGAAGATACATTATTACTGTACATTATATATTAATAAGTGACTTTTGCTATTATTTTGGTAAATTTATAATTAAAATAATTTATAAAGGATAGGTTCAAACAACAAAATAGTTAAGGCGCTTTCGTGAGTGGCGCCATTGGTTTGACATGCAAATGTAGCGTTTGAAACCAACTCGTAGCGTATTAAAATCGCTGCCGCGAGAAAATATGGCCTAGGTCTGCAGATCTGAAAACGAATATCAAAAATCGATACATACAGAAATTATAAATAGGATATTATATTTTAAAGGTGCTGTTGAAGTATAGTGATTAGTGTAAAATGAAGCGGTGGTAGAAGTGACACCAATCACAACTATTTTTAGGTACAATTTGTGCTTACAAGTCCAAGTATGGGTCAGAGATATTCAAGAAATATTTTCTTATTTAAAGTTATTAGAGAGATTAGATTGATATCTTTCAGCAAGTTTTATATACAGTCACGATTTTCCTGTAATTTTCCCAGAGCGACTTGAATTGAATACCGTATTATATGCAACAAAAGAACCGATTACGATAAAAGGAAAACTGCCCTTTGAAAACGTGAGTTTGAGTAATAAGCAAAGCCTTTGTGTGCCCCAAATGACGTCAGTGATATTATCTGCAAATATCCATCAGCTTACATACGGGAGAAAATTATTACCGCCATCAGTATGGACCAACTATTATTATTGTCCTTTCACGAACATAATCGTGTAGCAATGGTAAAATCAGGTCATAATCTGTAACGTATTCTATTATTATATGGTTGAGATCATTCTGGATTGATTGTCTGACCAATTTTTGGGCCTGCATGTATTTTGCAGCTAAATGAAGGATTAATTAACTAATTTAAAACAATTATGAATGATTTTAGAGTTTCATAATCATTATTTACGATTGCTCTACATTCGTACATTCCTGATAATTATATGTGGAGGATATCCTCGGTTGATGGAATAGAAATATGAGTATGCACTTATTTTATTTAAAAGTACGTTGATAAGCAAATGTTGTAAATTTTTGGTGTTGGTCGATAGAGAAACTCAAAAATTTTTTTTGCAAAAAAATACAGGGTGTACCAAAGTATAAAAAAATTTTAATCAAAACATGGATTTCAAGAAATTTAATAACAAGGAAAACTAACAATAATAATAACTAGCCTAATTTTATAAAAGTAGTGTGTAAAAGATGATGATGGCCTTCTTTTGTTGAACATTCTTCTACTCTATATAGACACCGCAGGACACTCATGGATGCGGGGGCAGAATGCCATGTGACGCCGTCCTGTTGAAACCACATGTTTCCAGTTAAATGCTGTAACTATTGTTGGAAAAAAGTTTCCAACATGTTCACATAACGTTCCGAAGTTACCATGGTATTTTCTTCATTTTAATCCTCAAAAAAAATTAGATCCCACGATTCCCTGTGCTGACATTGCACACCTTACAACAGTGACTTTTTGACTATGAAGAGGGGTTTGGTGTATTTCTTTGGGATTTTCTTGAGACCAGTAACGATAGTTTTGTTTGTTTACATTGCCACATCTATGAAAATGTGCTTTGTCAGACATAAATAAATTTTCGGACAACTCAGCATTGTTTTTTTAAAGCTTTAAAAAATGTTCAAAAAAGCAAGTCTAGCTGCAAAATCGATGTCTTTTAGCTCCTTCGCAAGTTGAACTTTAAGTGATTTTAAGAGTAAATCTTTATGCAATATTCTTTGCGGGCTAGTACTTGATAATACTTGATGAGAATGTTTGAGATTATCTGTTTGCAGATCGATTTGAACTTCTAAAAATGCAACTCGAACTATTTCAATATTACCTATGTTGAAATTGTGTTTGTATACATACGGAGGATTCAAATTAAATCTTGTACGAAACTGACGAGTCACGACAATAGACTCATTATTTTTTAAGAAAATCTCAACAATAAAAGCGTTTTTATTCATTTTTCGAAATCGGTAGGTATATAGGGGAAGGTTGTCGGGATTGGATCATTTTTGGGTTTACAATTAACTACAGACCAGTATTTCTTTTTTTGGCCATAGTAAGAATTATGTGGCATTGGTATAATAATTAATTTTAAAGAATATTTTTTTAACCACTCAGTTTAGGTTGCCTTACTAAACCACTGGTTCCTCAAATGGACCACACATTTTTAACATAGTAAATAACGGCATTTCAAGAAAAAATACGTTATATTTATATTATTAAAACAGATTTAATGAAATCCATCTAATTTAAGGCAATAAGGACAGAAATAAAATACTCTGAGAGGGCTTACATTACCGCAAAAGGCATGTACCGCACATTCTTGACACTGAACTCATTGAGCTCCCTTTGAAACCCTCTTTCCTTTCTTAGATTTTGGTGTATGTATTGCAGATAAAACGAGCTTGGTTGTCAATCGAAGAGTTGTGTTGTTATTCTCTGAAATTAATTTAAAAAAACCTTTTAGGAAACAGCACAGTGATGATTTAATAATGTACATTAATACCTTCATTATTTGGAGCTAAGGGCCTTACTTCTTGGTCTTGTTCAGTCATCTCAATATACATTAGGATGGACTCAGCTTGTAAATTATCTGCAGTGGCATTGCCACTGTGGCAATCACTTGCCACATTTTCAATAGTTGCAGGTCGTTGGTAAGCGGATGAAAAGAGTTATTTTGAAAGAGTGGTATGGTCAAGTTAGGATGTGTCCGTAAATATTTTTGCATTTCTTGAATATAAAATATTTCAAGAGGTTTAAAAAACGAGACTTGGAGGGGTTGCAGTTTGTGTGTTGTGTGATAAGGCTGTTGCAGCAAAATAACTCCCTGGCCACGCGCCAATTCTAAAGCACCCAATTTTTTGCTGTGCGTGGTATGCCCATCCAAACAGAGACAAACCTTTTTCTCTATTTTACAATTGACCATGTTAATAAAAAACTGAAACCATAGTCAGTCTCGGTGATTTAGATAAGGCTTCCCTTCCCGGTGGCGCTCCACTTGTAATTCAGGTGTCACCTTTTCCTTTTGAAAATGACCATTGGAGTCCCACACCACGGACGCAACAAACAAACGTTTTATTTAACCCGCGCTCTCCGCTTGCAATACTTGGATATAAAAAAAGTAAAATTTTAAAACTACCTAAATAAAATAAGCAACGAGCATTTTAATAAATTGCGGTATTAAATAGCAACTTTTAGAGAACGGCATAAAAGAAAAGAATTTTTATAAAATATAACATTGCATACCTGATACCTGCTTTTTCCTCTTGGCGACAATAACTTGTTGACACCGTTTTTGTACGGTAGAAAATCGCTTTCATTGACGTTGAATATTCATGTGGCATCCAATTTATTGTCATTACAAATTCTTTCTAGTAAGTTAAAGAACTGCTGTACATTTTGTCTATTGAAAACTTTCGCTCTTGCTATAGAGATAGGTCGGGGTTTATTTTCATAAATGGCAAACGAGGCATGTTATTTGTTTCAGCAATGTCAAAAGCAAGTTTACGAACGTCAAGTGCTGTTAAACCAAACATCATTTCCTCTAGTTTTATCAACTTATTTTTTATTTCGATTGCATATCGTCTGAAAAAGTGGGTGGTTATTTTTTAAGTACAAATGCCTTTTAAGGGTGGCCTTTGGTAGATAGGTAGATATATTGTAGGTACGTTTTAGCACTGGCATTAGGGCATAACTCACCATTTCGATGAGCATTTATTGCAATTTAACTCTTCAACTGCCCATTTGAAATATTTTGTTTTTGGCATCCTAAAAATTCGTTGTTGCCTCGATTGCACCAGTCGCCTCAATTGGACCGGTCCATTTGTGGAAGCAAAAGGTGGTCCAATTGAAGCAACTAAACCCTAACCTCAAATTTATAACGGATATTAAAACGATAAAAAGCATGTGTAAAAAACTGCAGATATTTACCTTAACATATTTATGCGTTACTGAAAAAAAATTACGTGCTTATGATTTACGTACTATAAACTTCAATATTTTCTTTGCTAAGGTGAAACAAAACTATAACGCAGGTGCGTAAAAAGTATAGGTATTCATAGATTGATGTCTAAAGATCAGCTGCCTAAATAAATGCGTTGGTACTTAAACATTACTGTTGTTGGCAGTGACATATAATGTTATTACAAACTAGCGAACTACGTAGGCTTTAGAACGGGTGCGGTCCAATCGAGAAGAACGTCCAATCGCAGGAACTTTCCCCTGCTATATACTATAGGTACCTACTTCATATACTGTGTATTTGACAATTACAACAATTAGATATAAATCTCTATGGTTACGTTTAAAAAAATAGTAGTAGGTAGGTATACAGAATGAAACTTTACATGGTTATTTTTTTTCTTGAATTTTTATACTGCGGTAGGTAAACCCTGTATTTTTTGCGAAAAATATATTTTTTTTTAGTTTTTCTATCGAACAACACCTAAAACGTACCTATAGGTTTTTCACAGGCAACGTTATTAGACTTCAAAATATGTCACTATAATATGGACCACCCTTTATATTAATTTTCTTATTGACTACAAAATCTTAACGTGTCCTAATCTTAATCCCTTTTGGGTATTTTTTAAAAGATGATATTATATTAATATATATTTGACATTCTAAGTTTTTTTTACTATCAAATAGGTATATCTACCTATATTAAAATGAAATTATCATAAAAATATTGATATCTACTATTGCACTCAATATCTCAGTCATTATTGCAGCTGTGATGTTCGTTAAATTAGCAAACTAGTAGCCTTTTTTCCGCTGATTAAAATGGTGGTGACGAAAAGACAATTGAATGTCGCCTTTTTGAAATATTTCAAAAAGAGTACTTACTTTTTAAATGCTAACC
>CAXKVY010001620.1:0-2500 GCA_964058915.1 Tetropium fuscum
ACCCTTATTATTAAGTTACAATTATTCCTAAGTAAAACATAATAATACTATTAATTAGGTATACATATTTTATATATTTAACATATATATTTTGTTCTGTATTTATTTTTAACAAATGTTACCGCTTTTGCGATCGTCTTTATATGATATAGCCAGTCAAATCATAATTTTACTACACAACTACATCTAACACTTCAGGCGCTAGTGCATTTTATGTATGCCATATATCTTCCGACTTGGCATTTTTATTTTAAATGTCTGCTTTGGAATGTAGTGAGATAGTTGTAATATATTTTTATAGTACTGCATGGGACTCAACGCACCACCTTGTAAATATTCAGATAGTTTTATGTTCCAATATTTTTAAAATATTCAGATTCTCATGTTATATATTTTAAAAGTTACGGTGTCATTCGGCTACTTGCGGAAGTCATATCAACTCAAAGAAATACTAAGTTAGGTACTTATATATTGATCGATAGATTTTCGAGTAAGTTTTAAATAAGATATTCATAGATACATCTCAGAACTTGAAAGCTTTTTTTACATTATTGCGATATAACTTGGTAGCATATAATTCGAAATAAAATAAATGTTCTTTTAATTTGTTGTTGCCGTGACACTTTCATCGAATTTATTTTCATAAGCATTTCAAAATCCGTTATGTAGATCTGGCTTATTGCGTTTTTATGGATTCGGTGTAATTCGCTTTTAAAAGTAGGCTTCTACCATTTATACCGTTTATTTAACGAGGTTTTGTTGCTGCACCGACCATATTTCAATTAATCCCTGAATAATTGTAGCGGCTTATCTAACATGCTTTTAAACAAAAAAATATATCAATTGTTGGTTGTTTATCCGGAACTTTAAAATATACCACTGCCGATTCTGAATAAAAGAAGCTCATAAACTACAGATTATTATAATATTATTATATTTTTTTAATGTATCAGTCCTAAGTAGAAAAATAGTTTTGTTTTTCATGTTTAAATTTAAAATATTTTTCTTCAGACGTCAGAAAAACATGAAATTTCTTAACTCATTTCATCACGTTAAAGTTTTACATTTTCGACGCGTATGCGTTGTGAATTTTCGAAATCTTACGTTCTGGCATATTTTTTTGAAAAAAATATTGTTGGTCATTTTGATCTAGTAAACATTTTTTTAAAACATGTTCTAATTGTTTTACACTAAATTTAATAACTTACACCCGTGTAAACTTAATTCTCTTGCCAGAAATAAGTTTTTACGACAAGTATGAAGACAAGACAAATATGAAGCTCAAAGTCGAAATTTACTGAATTTACTGATTTCAATATTGCTCCCTATAGTACAGAACGCTCATAAGTGATATTTTTTAACTAAAAATGGCATGAAAGAAACAAACAATTAGCTATTAAAGAGTTAGTCTAGGTCGCAAGGGAACCACGTATTCTTGAAGCACCAAGTCATAATTTGTCAAAAAACTTTCCACAACTTCCTTAATAACGCCAGCCTGCAAGCTCCCAAGTGTCATTATGCACCGTAATTGTTAAAACAATTTACATATTTCTGAAAATTAGCTTGTAATAGCTCCTAATTAGCTCATAATGAGTACGTTTACCACGTACCCTGAGAAATTCTTATTTGTTTTTCTGATTGTCTTCGTTGCCGTATTTACTGTTACTTAAGTTTGAGTTTGTTATAATATACCTTATGCAATGTTTATAACGCAGCAGAGTTCTGACATACCGATGAATTTCTAAATAGTAAACATTTCTATAAATCGCACGCAGTATTTTAGTGTTCTACATGGAATGTGCATTAGTTAATTAGTTTTTACTAATTGAAACAGTGTACTAATGGACAGTAAATCAATTGGTTTGTTTGAAGTCTAACTAGATTTAAATTTCTATTTACGTTTGCGAAAATTAGGGTCTTTTATTTTATATGTCATAGTACCGGAACTTTACAAATACCTATACTCTGCGGAAAAACTAAATATAAACTCGATGCATCGGTGAGTTGAAAGCTGATCCCCAAGTTAGAACACCCCTATTTCTAGCTCATGAATCACAAAATGCAGAATAATTTGAATAATTAAAGTTGGAATTCAAGTTTCACTAAATCCTATAGCTATAAGCATAGATTTAGTGATACGATAATCAGTCTTAATGCACTTAATTCTCGCTGTAAATGATGAACGACATCTACACAAACTGTATTGAAACTGAGGCTTCTAAAAGAACTAGATGGAGCTGTAATACAATTTTGTTATTCTTTCATTCATAAATTATGCTCCGCCTTTTAATGCATTAAATGTTAGCGGTACGCTCTATCGCGTAGGTATATCTAAAAAACAACAAAGAATACATGATACTGTTGAGAGAGAATTCTCTCGCAATGGTGATACTACTTATAACCATATTAACCATATCAACCATATCTGGGAAAGTTTCTCCCGTATTTAATTGTAGCACGGAGATATATTTTACATACAGAGTAAATGTAGGCTAATTTT
>CAXKVY010001620.1:7500-22363 GCA_964058915.1 Tetropium fuscum
AGTAACTAACTTAATATGGGAAATTTACGTTACAGACTTGTTCTTGTTCGCTATGCACTTTTAATTTATGATATGAACGTGTGATTTAGAAATGCACTTTTAGAATATTTCTGCACGCTATCACGTGAAACTTGCTGTGGGAAAAACTTCCTGATTTCCTGATTTAAATTAGTTATACAACATCGGAGTTTTCCTCTCTCAGATTAGTTGCTGCGATTTCATGTATTCATAATACAAGAAGGTGTTTCTCAATTCTGAAATTTTCTCATTTCCTAAACTTCGAAAAAGTTTTTAAGGAGTCTAGAAATATTTAACGATCACCAAACCCACCAACCCACCCACTTACACCTACCAACCTACCAATATGGGGTCATAATAAGAGCTAATAATAATAATAATAATAATTGGTATATATCTTAACAAGGTTGCAATTTTTTTGTCTATTTTAACTGGATTGTGCGATTTTAAATTCATTGTAAATACACCATTTGCTATAATTTGTGTTGAAAAAATTCTTATACTTATTTACTGACTTGGTAAGCTTTCGTTAGAACCTGTGGATCATGGATTATTAATAAAATGCTTCGAAGTTTTTAATGAGAGCCCTGTTTCTAAATTACCCAAAAACTAGTAATAAAGGTGTCGCAAACAGTGTGTAAGGATAAACCACTCAATTTAACTGAGACAGTAATATCACACTTCGACCACAAAATCGTAATCGTAAAAAAAAAAACCGGAATAACAATTTCAGGCGGATTGGAGCACCTAAGTTTTTGTTCGCCATTTTGAAAAATTTGTATCGACTGCAGTTGACCTTTGTCGGTCCCTACAACGAGCACCACCAAACAATCCCTAACCTTTGCCGAGTTATAACTCTTTAAAATTGGTATACGGCCATCTTGTTTTCCACCATTTTGCCCATTTTTTCCTCTTGAACCCTTTCCTTTGATATCCATATTATTGGGTTTATCACCCCATGGAAAAACATAGTCCACCCTCTTTGGCAGTTCACCACGAGGTTCATCATATTGGATTTAGAGTGACGTCATTTTATTTTCGGATTCTTCTTAGCAAACTCTTTCATTTGATATCCATATCATAGAGGTGCATAAAAAATAACTAGTCCGCCATCTTTGGGAGTCCGCCATATTAGATTTATAGTGACGTCATTTTGTTATATTCTTCTCAGTAAATCCTTTCATTTGATACCGTGGAATATAATGTTACACATATTTTTACATTAAAAAAGTATTAAAGAATTTATATCGATTACTCGTAGTGGTCAGAAACGATGAAAATAAGTAAGCATAAAGCTAGAAACCTTTATTTTTCAATTATTTATAAGTATTTTAGGCAATTGTTCTACTTTTGACCACTACGAGTAATCGGCATAAATTAAAAATATGTTTATCAATTTCTCCGGTTAGAAATAAGATATTGGACTTGCGGTTTTCATTGGTTTCTTGCAATTTTGGTTTTCTATATGACCATGTAGGTTTGTTTGTATTTAATTCAGCGCCACCTAGCTCCCGCGGCAACAAATAAATTGGTACATTATATTCTAGCAATGATAAAGTAAAAAACGAAACCAAATTCATTTGAATCTGTTAAGCCTAACCGGGGTAATCGCAATTTTTTTTTCAAATGTTTACCTTCACCCCACCACTTAATTTTCAGAGCTATGAAAAGTATTTGAAGGCCAGTTATTAAAAAAATTTAGGAACATTACCAATAACGTATTTTCACTATACACACGCAGCAAATTAAGGAGATATATCATTTGCCTAATTTAAGTTTACTGTAACGCCCTCTAGCGGCCATCTTACGAAATTGAATATAATTGCAGGAATTTATCTCGTCTACTTTTTTGTTATAGATTTTTTCCCAACGTTCTATGTCTACAGTTCCTGAGTTATGGCCGGCGTCCTCGGTAAATTAATCGCCCGGTACATTATTGTACATATTGTATACTGGGAAAATCTAAAATAAAATATAAAATAATAGTATACAACCATTTCGTGTAACATAATTATGTAGATATTGATTATTTTCGAGTCGGACAAAGATCCGCTTTCAAATTGATCAAACCATTACGAAACACCTAATGGGATGCTGAAGTTGAATGAAGATGAGTTCAAAATTATACTGCAATTGATATTGTCGTCAGTCGTCTAATGTCGCTATTTTTATTGGGAATACTTTCTAGAACGTTCGAAACTCTGTAGTCTATTTAGATGGAGGCAGAGTAAAACATTTTACCTGCCCTTAATATCATTTTGCCATTCAATAAGACACACAATTTTTTATTACAATATTTGTCTATTTGATTATTCGTTTATATTTGAATTTTTATTACTGGAATATTCTAATGATACCAATATTGCTTCTCTAGTCGTAGATGTCCATTGAATAGTTTTTGTCACAGTTACCAATCGGGACGTTTGACGAATTGACGCTTATATTAAACTTGGGGTTAACCTGATGAGACATTCTGCACTCGAGCTGATGTACTAGCGGTGAGCTAGCTATGAAATCAATGAATATATTATATATCCTGTATAGTTTAGCATTAGCTTAGATGTCGTTTACATAATATACGTACATCAGTGTTACAGGGGCTGTATCAAATAACTCACTTTTGCTAAAAGTGCGATGAAATATGATAAATAATATCGAAACAAGTTAGCATATTATATTTTATACCATGAATTTGCCCTTTAAAAATACCTAATTCTTTATGAAACATACATATAAGTGACATTACTATAAGGTACATACACTTATCTGTTTCACACACAAATAAGATCGTTAACACAAACAGGTTCTTAACACAGCTTAACACGAGCATCTGAAGTTGTGTTACACTTAGTTGCTCCGTAACATGCAGCTATAAACTTATATGCTTGCCATTTCCTGTCACACAGATTAGCATGTAGATCTCCATACAACGACAGGGAGTGTCCTCTTTTCAAGATATTAACGGCTTTAATCTTCCCAATGCCATAAGACGTGGCAGTGGTATCACAGCCAGTGATAGCATGAAGTGCTAGCACATCAGATATTATTTGGCTCGTGTTTAATAGCAGCTGCTCTAATGTCAAATCGTTTGCGACCCTGGACGGGGGGTTTTCCATCACAATTGTTGGGGGTATCTTCTTAAGGTTGTAGAAGTACAAAAGGAGCAGAAAAACATGCGTCATCTGATATGACGACAACCTGCTTAGCTGCATCATTAACAACCAGGATAGCTTGCGGTACAAGAATCATATCTGCTTCTTCGTGAGTATTTCTTAGGCCGTGCCTTCGTTTGACTTCTGCGCGATAAATATCGTGAGGTTCGTCTTGTGGACCTGCCAAAAGTAGTCTGTATTTACAAGTCTGGTTTCTCGTAAACGATTCGTCACCAAACAATACTACTGCAAATGCGTTCTCTCAATTGCCTCTCGTTTGCTATTGAACTCAAACCCCGACCTGAACTTAGACCTCCTGTAGATCTAGAAACACAAATCAAATTAAAGTGATTTATAGCCGCCATATTGAATATGTCCAAGTGTGACAGAATGTCATCTTGTCATGTGAATATTTTCTTGCAGCTCAGTATGTCCTTGTATCAACTCAGAAATTAAAAAAATACAATAATTTTGGGTTTACATAAAATATATAGTTTGGCAATCGGACTACACCACATTCTCGGCGCAATTTCAGATCCCAAAATACCCGATTCTAGAGTTTCAGTATATTGCTAATCCACCAACAGAAAACATTAAGAGAAAATTACTTTTCCGTCCTAAGACGGGGGAGGAATGTAAATAAAGATTTTTCAATTTGTCAGGTTATTTCTCCTATACTCAAGTCATACTTTTGTTGTCACTCGTTATCTTGAGATAATCTTCGAGAGTCTTGTGAAACGACAAAATGAGACGAATTATTATTTAAATAAACTCCAGTCAAAGTAACATAATCCAACCAACATCGGACTCTATTGAAACCTCTGATGAACGAAGCCAGTCTAAGCGACAATCTTCGGATTAAATCATAGTAATCGATTAAAGTATATTCAATTCACTGAACTGCTATAATATTGTATATTTATTGCTCTAGGATTTTCCTTTCTCTCATTAATTTATCTGCAGAGTGGTTTCTCGTTTTACAATCTAATAAACCGTTATAGTTGTCAATTGCAATTGCAATTTATAGCACACATTTATTTATCCTTCACGTAGTGGGTTTACCGTATAATTTTGCATTCAATAGGAATTTAGTTTCCGTTTTAGTCATCTCGCTGAATCATCATATGTAGGAGATATGGTTCTTGGAATATCTGCTCATCAACCACATCTTCTAGGGAATGTGTCAAGATGTAATAGGCTTTCGAAGATGTTAAAATAGGCCTGCATTTTCGTAGTACGTGCGGTAAATACCGATGCACTCGCGACAGATTACTTTAGCCACAGTACACTAATCAGATACAACACTAATAGACCGGGATTTAGTGACAGATTTTTCAGTGATTTTACCCAGTAGTACCCAGCCTTTTGGAGGGTATTATAATATGCATATTCTGATGATAAAAAATGATAAATTAAAAAATCATCCCGGGGATTTCATTATATTGAGTTAGTTACCATTTTTTGTTTGCAAATTAAGAGTTTTGATACGTTTTTATTCGGGCTGCCATAATATGTCCCAAAACAAGGTTCAAGTAAAATAATATAGTTGCAAAGTCACAGGCCGTTTGCATACCGTTTGCATGAGCCCAAATTGTTGTCATGGTTAGGTGTGCTTGAATTTAAAAAAAATGAAGCGTTTTAAGCAGGTTGCCATTAAGAAGTATGCATGGTGTGCTAGGATAATATATGAAGAAGATAATATATGAAGAAAACATAGGAGGGCCCCTGGATATTTCTTTAATTATTTATCATTTATTATCATCAGAATATACATCTGATAATACGGAGGGTATTATCATATGTGTGTGAAAAGGCATACTGGGTAAAATCACGTCTGAAAATCAGTAACTCCCGGTCTATAAGTCTATAATACATTTTTACAACACGGCTTTTGGCTTTATTACATTACATATTATAAGCTATTAACTTTATTGCTTTACTGCATACGTAAGTGGGTACATTAGACGGCCTATTATAGATGGATAATACTATACATTTTAGTAAAGTATATAAATATAATAATAAATAATTCAAATTCATTTATTTTCTAACAGGTAAACCCAATTACAGGAGAAGTGCACAATATGTGGTAGATATATTACAAAAAATGATATCAATAATGAGTATATAACAAGTGTACAAAATATGATGTATTATAACAAAAATAATAACATAATAACAATAATTGATAAGTGTAGAACATGAAAGAAGTTTATAGTACTTTTAATATAAAAGAAAAAATATCAGATAATAAATAAAATAAGAAAGTCAACATATAAAGTTTTGAAACATCTGTTTATTAGGTATATTTCCTGATATGTATATAAAAATAATTCTACTTATATTATCATACTAAAAAATATCACATAAAACTGAATTAGTATTGAATGTTTTGCACATATAGATATAGAGATAGGCGATTTTGCGAACATTAGAGATAAAATGAGATCATAGTAAAAACTATTATGTCAACTTGGCTCTAATCTGGGAACTGAAAAGTTTAACTTGTTTAAGAGAAAAGAACAATATGGACACTGCTAATAGTTAAATTTAACAGGAAAGTTACAACAGTACATATTCTTCTAATAAAAGCCATTATATTTGTAAAACATACATTTTAAATAATTACCTTGCACCGATTCAGTAAGTTTTACTGAGTTTTGATATAGGGGAAACCAAATAATTGAACCATATTCCAATTTACTTGTCATAAATGATACATATAACAGTTTTGTTGTATTCATATTTACAAACCCACCCCAATTTCTGACTAGGAGACCGAATATTTTACATGATGATTTAACCATCTTCTTAATATGTTGAGTGAAGTGTATAATTCCTAGATCTTTATAATTATACAACAATCCAACATGTTATTGTCTATGGGATAAAAATAATTGGTATTTCTTTTCTACTACCTTAACCTTACTTTTAGAAATATTTAATTAAAAAAAAAATACTGAACACTAGTCGTAAATTTTCATTTTGTTTTTTTTTTATTTTGCAAGGAGATGCAGCTTTGTATGGAGTCAAATCCATATAAATGTTTAGGTCATCTGCAAATAATAAACGAGGAGAATCGATAACTGTGATTAGGCCATCAACAAATATTTAAAAATTGTCGCTACTCACCTTTTGCAGGGCAAAACTGGACTATGAACAGTAAATAGTTGCTGTAGTCGTATAGATAACAATTTCTAGTAATTTGCCAAAATTACAAGGTGCAGTTTGATATTGCTCTATAATTATTTATATGAGGGGTACCACCGGATTTAAGAGGGAAATTTTGTAAAAAAAGTGAAATGCGAAACGGTGGTGTCCGGCAGGTGGTGATGCTCTGTGAGTCAGCCCTTGAACGTGTGGAGTTTTTCGGTCGACTGCTTTTTAGCCAAGTATGGCGTTTTTCAGCTAAAATGGAGGCATTGATTGTCCTATATATTATATTTTACTTTGGCACAGACAGTGGAGTTATTAATAAATATTAATCTGAAAGTTAAGCAGAAGTGATCCTAGATGTCCGGGCTAATGAAATAGTTTTATTTATTGTTGCTGGCCTAGTTCCGTCGTAAATGCGACATATTGTATACACTAAAAGTATAGCTAAAATTGAAGTACTTTGTTTAAATTTGTCTTGTGTTCTCAAGAGCATTAAACATTATCTCTCTCACTAGCAGGAACCGCTACGAATACGTTGATATACAAAAATGTCCAATTATGTTGCTTTTTCCTAGTGATTTGTGTTCTTGTATAAACCTCTGATAGACGGTAAAAATATACATACATAATCCAAGCCTTAAGTACTGTACAAATTCTTGTGGTTTTCCATACAGCCAGATATTTAAAAGTGGCTAGCGAGAGATTAAACAGAAGAAAGGCATGAGCAAGATATATTTTTTCCGGGAGTTTTTACTCTAATAATTGGTTTAGACTGGCTTCAAGAAATTTGGTGTATATTATTTTCTGTGTAACACTTTTATCACTAATATAATATACATATAACATTACAAATATTCTGCCTGTTTTTGTAAATCAGTTTACGGTTAGTTTCTTAAAACCTTGAATACCTATACATACATTACGCCATTTCAGTAAAGTTAAGACCCTAATTTTCGCGTTTAAGATGTTTTTAGTATGCACCTCAAGGGTTGGTTTAATGGCTATATTATTCATATTCTCCAGAAGCTTAATGGAGGTTTATTTAGGATATTGCTGCTGGACAAAATATTGAGCACGCTTTCAGTTATAAATATTTGAAAAGCTTTGGCGACGATATTAATTAAATTTAGATATTAATTAACATTTTGGCGACACTTTTTCGTCTGGGTAGTAAACCTTGAGTCATGGCAATTCACTGTAGTATTTAGAAACGGTAATTAGTAAGTTGCTTATATGGTTTATTGGCCTCATTAAATATTGATGTATTAATGTTTGCCGAATATCTACATGTGTCTTGTACACCTACAATGACGATTTCATCGTGAGAAACTAAGGAAATGAAGGAATGTCCAATAATAGTAATAATAAGATAAGTCCATACTATTGACTATATTTTTAGCAGACCCAGGACCTTATGAAGAAAAGAAAAGCACATACATGATTCTCATCCAAATATACAAAATGTTTTACTTTTACCTATTTATATTTCTAAGTGTAAATGGCGCGCTTTCATTTACACTTGAATACAGTGAATTTTAAATGCATACCAATATTCAATCCGCTATACGCTATATAACAATCTATAAGGAAGACGATGTAACGCGGATGTTCTATAATGCCTGGTCTAAAATCCGCTGGGCATATTCGCGATGTTGCCACGGTTCGCATAAATACAGTAAACTATAAGTACTTTTTTCCAATAACCGTTCAAAATGTACATCATAATTTCTACTACATGCTTTCGTTTAAATATAGTTCCCTCGCTCTATTGGCGTTACCACCAGCGTCCCCTATATTAGCACAATAACAATTAGTTCTGCATTTGATAAAATATCCTTTGTGATTTAAATATCGATCGATTCACTAATCAAAAACACATACAACATTAACACAATTATAACAATAAATACTGTTGTAGTGGCTAACTACGAATTCTCGATATTTTATTAAGGAGACACCACAGCACCATTTAGTATTTATTATACATTATATTATCATATCGTTATTTATTATAGCGTTAATTACATTTAACTAGTAGGTAATCTGCTAGTCTAGTTATCTACGAGTGCCCGGGAGTAATCACTCGTGTATATATAAACTTGCGCTAGGCTGTAAACATGCGGATCTGCACCTGACTTTTACTTTCATAATATCTGACTTAAGACCATGTCCCATGATTTTTTTTTCCAAACAATTTATCCGTTTTTTCCTGAATTTAAAAGAACAAATCGAAATCAAAATATGCAACGAACTAGAATATATCTACAACCAAAAAAATATTGGTTTACTATTCCAATTCTATGATTTTTAATATATTCCTGATTTTACCAATATTATTCTACACATGGGTGGAGCCATCTGCGATAGCAGGGGTAGTTCATTGTGAAGTCTACTCATTATAACTTGGGGCGCGGTTTAACTAGAATTCTGAATTTTCATTGTTTAATATTTTAATTGAATTTAACTACATAAATTTCTTTATATTTATATGTTAAACAAATTTTTATTTTAAATTAAGGATAGTGGTCCTGTTATTGAATGGCACGCAACTCATTCCTAACACACGTCATCGAATCATTGGTAAATCCTGCGACGCAGCTGTTTCACGTTTTTGGCATCCCAGTCGTTATTGTAGATCTTTTGAGACATTGAGGGTATTGGTGGTTTTTATACCGATGACATATAGGAGTTTCCAGATGAAGTGAGACCGAAGGGAATGGTAAGGTTTATATCGTTTATATCCTAATGACGAAGTTATTTTCTGACCAGATCTAACTTCATGTCATTTTGCCAGAAAAACAGGGAATGGCTAATCGCCAACAACATTAATTTTGCTCCAAGAGCAGGCTACTCTCACTATCAAGGGTAGGCTCTACAATCAAGGAAAGTGTACAATAATGGGAAGCACAAAAGCGTGGATCAGCGGTGTCGCAGGATTTCCCAGATGCTGTGGAAAATTTACGTAGAAACCTTAACATGCGACAATTTGTTAGGTAACCCTAACAGTTGTGTGCTATTCAATAATAGATGTATTTTACCACTATTAATATAAATTTATATATTTGTTACGCATATATGTACAATGGATATTTATGTACTCCTGGATATCTTTTGGAAAGCTTTTACATTAGTCGATGGGCACTTTGATAGGAAGTGAGTTCTTTCATTAGTGACAACTATATTAATAAATTGTTGAAGAATATGTGAATGTCGCTAAATCCTGTCCTTTGCAAGGCATGTGCATACTATAAAACTACAGATGCACCGAGACCCAAGTATGTTTTATTCAGACAATTTGTTAGTCGAGGCCCTGATAAGGTTCAAAATATACTATATGCCCCAAACGGAATAGCTCCAACCCAGAATTTATAACCCCATCATATCGGATTTCCCTTATAAATGTTTGCTGCCATGGCGCCCTAAATAAGGCACTATGGTTTCATTAACGTAGTGGTTTTCTTCTAGTGGAGCAAATTCCAAAAACGTTTCATTTATATTGAATATGATCAATTCAATATCAGATCAGATCAGATGAATATTGAAAATGATCTCTCGAAATAGAAGAAGAAATAATATCGTTGCTACTATCTGAGGAATTTTGCCAGTATATTTTCTTCCTAAACACAGAGAGTAGGACGCTCAAAAGAAGGAGACCAATATAGCAATAAGTCATTAGCAGTTGCATCAGCTGGTCGTTTTTTTTGAGATGCGTATAGATTTGTACAGCGAACAATTTTTACGAATGATTTTTTGATTTGAAAAAAAACAACAGTTGAAATGGCTCGCTTTCGAAACAGTTGAAAGGGGATGGCTTGTTTTTTAAACTGTTTTATTTAGCTTGATTTCGGATATATGTTTGTTTCGTTTATATTGACTTCCTATATGTTGACTTCGTATATAGGTGACTATACAAATATTTTTTTTGGGCACAGAAGATATCAAAATGGCGGATCCGAAATGGCGAATTTATTAACGAGTTCCATACATTATTGATGATGGAGGCAGAAGGTGGACAGTGGATAAATTTGCTTCTAGGTATTTTGCAAGCGATTAGAGAAACTCTTTATTTTTTTTTACCAACATAGTTAACGGCAAACCAACCCATATCTTCTGGACCCTCCCTCGTAACATATTTTCGCCCATAGAAACATCTACGAGATCCTGATTAAATTATTCAAAATGACGTAATTTTCATCTCCTGATCCATGTCTCTCTTCATTCGTGTTATGGGATTTTCCGAAGGAAACAGATTTATTTCATATGGAGTATTAGCAACATTATCAATATCGTCAATTTATTCAAGAAGTTCTTCAATGCGAGAGGTTTTTTCCAATACCTAAAGGAAAATGGCACATTTTTTTACCATAATATGAATGCATCTATAACAAAAAGCAAGAACCCATTTTCACCACAGTAACCAACACGCAAAATATAACCTGCAGGTACAACTAACAGATTACTTACATCGCATGCATGATGGATAATATTTCTGGTACTATGTTAGGTAATAAATACTATAATTCAGATATCCTGAAAATTGTAATTCTGTGTATATATAATACCATCGATACATTCTACATCTAAAGTATTTTCATTTAGTTCCCCGAATCGACAAAATTAATATTTATGTTCCCGGTATACTAACAATTTTGTTACGCATTGTGATTCGTAATTGTACATTAAAAGTTTAATTTTGTACCCGCACCATGAATATTTAAAAATCCTTTGTTGTCCGAAGAGCTCGGTGGGCGTGTTGAATTTAAAAAATTATCAATAGAATAAAACTTGGATAACCGAGGAAGAAGGATCGGAATGTTTTATACGTTAAAGGCTTGATGTTTCTTACGATAATATTATTTTACGTTAATATGATTTATTTTACCGTGGGGGATAGGACAAGAAATGTATGAAATTACGTAGAATTTTGGAGCCGTGCGTGTCTCGGGGGGTTTAAAAAATATATGTTTCTTTTGTATGATGTATCCCGCAAGACCTGAGTCTAATGGTTCTGTATACTAGAATTAATATGGTTGGAGGAACGTGTCACTAATATATTTTTCTTTTTCAGGTAAGCTATGCTCTTGAGATTTGGATTTCCACCACCAGTACCGTGATTTAAGGACTGAAAGACCTATATTATCTGTTGCACGTGTAACAGTAAGTAGCCTTTATCATTGATTTAGTATAATAATTGTATTTGGTAGTCGGTATTGTGACAAAATTATATAATTATCAATTCGGAGCAATCGATCCAGGTATGTGTTGCATTGTTGCATCAGGTATGTAAAAATCATCAATAATTTTATTATCATACATGAGTTATGATGGAACCCTCAAGGATCCGTATTGGGGCTTGTGTTATTCTTGCCATGTACACGTCTCTATATTATTTGGTCATTCGGGCAACCGTATGACAACAATAATTGTGTTTTAGGGCAAGGGAAATATAAATGTGCCGTCTATCTCGTCTAAGTTTAAACGCATATTTTAAAGTAAATGGTAATTTACAAAAAAACTGCATCATTGACATGTTTCTCACTAATATGATAAAATATGTGTCTTTTATTTTTTATCGAATATACAATAATTTTTAACTTCTGAAAATCAAACGTGTGCAGAGTAACGTCATACAAGGGTATATAAATCAGCGTTAATGTTTTCAGTTCTGCTATTATTCAGATATGTAGGGATTTCCACATTTCAGCTAATTTAATTGAGCACGTAAAATCACCAGCTGCGGAAACATATTTGTCAAGTAGATGGACTGGTCTTCGGCTAATATTTTTTTCGCGAGTTTGCTCTGCATTAACTGGCGTTGAATAAATCGTGATATATACCAGTATTCCGTTGGCAGTTTATCATATTTTGGCTGGATCTATATGCAACTAGGTAGCGCTGCATTTGGAAAAAAATTCTGAATTCCTATGATATGTTATTTAAATATTTATTAACGAATAGTTTTTTTTTATAAATACCGAAAATACATTTTTTTCGGAAGAATCGTTGCTGTTTCCAGGTGAGACGGAGTCGGGCCTGGCCGGGAAAAAAGTTTACAAGCACCTTTTTTGATAAAGCTCCCAAAAACACATTCCATGTATGATTAATGTGATTAGAGCAAATATTTCTGCAAAATAGTAAGCGTCGGATTTCAAGTCCGAAAAAACGTGTTAATCCTGGATTATGTTCAAACCTGACTTATTTTGACACATTTGCATGTAAATATGTCAAAATAAGTCAGTCTTAAACATAATCCAGGATTAACACATACGGTGCACTCGGCCATTAGGGACTCACATGAGTGTAAAATTAAAATTTTGGGCGCCTATACAAAATAGTTATTTGTGTAGCAAGACCGTAATGCGGATCTTTTTCGGCCGAATCCGAATCGAAGTTGCGGCCGATGCCAAACAAAGATCATTCGGCCGAGGTGCACACAATATTTTTTAGGCAATTGTCTCAAAAAATAAAATAATATATTTTTAAAATTGTGTCGTACAAACTACTGGAGACCGACAACATTTTGCAAGAGGCCAACTCAGCTGACAGTTTTAATTAATTTTCAAGTTAACAATGAAAACAAATGAACATGTAACTAGATAATTTATTGACAAGCCGTGTCTTTTCTGCAAGTAAATAGCATAGGTATAAACATTATAAAACTGAGTGATATTGATAGCGATAATCCACCAGAAATTTACGAAGCCGGAAATGCAGCAAGTCTAAATTTATTGCTAGATAAATCCCGGTAAATTTATCTCAAACAGCATGAGGGTTTTAGTGGTGCAATACTCGTTAATTGTCAATATGGAACGTGAAGTATGAAGTCTTAGTAGTGAAAAATGTGCTCAAGCATTAATATTGGTTAAACTAGGTTGGGATTATCGAAGAATTGGATAGCGATTTAATGTGCAACAAATGTTTCAAGAGTGATACAAATATAGAGAGACTGGAAGTCATGTTCGCAGACCGGTGCAAGGAATAAATCGAGTAACACCAATTAATGACCAATATTTGACACTCTAAATTGTACGACAACGTTTTTTAACTGCGCGACGTTTGCAGATAAGCTTCGAGAAGTAAATAGTTTTCAAATTAGTGGGAAAACCATTAGACAGCGACTTAAAGTAAGCAATTTGAGACCAAGAGTTGCTGCTCGAGGTTCAGCTTTAAATAGAAATCTTCGGATGGCTAGGATACATTTTGGCACATAGGATGTTAATTGAACCTTGGAATGGGAACGTGTGTTATTTACCGATGAGTCCCGATTCTGTCTTTATAATAATGATATATGTCTCCGTGTATATAGACATCCCAATAGTGCAATTTCAATTTATTGCACAATTTATTTCATTTTATTTCACCAATGTAACATTATTTGGGGACATATGTAAATAGTTTAAAATAGTGCTGCAAAAATAGCCAAAAATATCTTATATTAAAGAAAATTTCGTGAACGCAGAAAACCTCAAAGCAATAGGTTGTAATGGAACCAACGTCAACACTAACTGGTTGAAAAGGCGGTATAATTAGAATAACTGAAGTTCAATTTGAAAAACCAACCTCAATGGGTAATTTGTTTTCTTCATGTTAACGTAGGGGTCCGTCACTTGCACATGCTAGATGCTAGATGGCCAGAGGAAAGGACCCAACTTGTGTTCGATGCCAATTGCCAACCAACCAGTTTATTGCTGGCATCATGCGATACCAAACCTATACATAAGTTTCAGTCATTTGATATCATATTACTTGAAGTGGACGATAAAGATAAGATTTAAGTTTAGATCAGCGACATCTATATCAGATCTGTTGTGCTACTAAATATGGGTTCTGTTACTTCGAAGCTATATCTAAAAAAGATTAACCTGGAAAAATTAACCATGTGCGATGGTTGACCACAGCCAACTCGACATGCACCCACCACCCCCGTGGTGAGTTATGAGTTGACTAAATCATGATAAGAAATACAATTTTGTTGCGGCATTTAAAAAAGTCATATTTTTTTTAAGCAAAGAGGTGTATATTTGGATTTTTTTGCCCGTGTACACGTATAAACATTGAAATCTGGTAAATCATTTTTTTAAAGCGCCCGATGTGCGGCCAAATATTGAAATATTTTTAATTTGTTTTCTATTATAAGTGAGCTAGTATCTTAAGTTTGATGGTATGCTAGATCTAAAATTTAACATAAAAAAAATTCAAACCCCCCCGAATTCTACACCTACCAAATTTCTAGTCTCTAGCTCATCGGCAAGTAGTTGAAAAAGCTGTTGCAAGATTTGAACCAAAGATATAAACAAGTATACGAAGTCAAGCTAAATACAGTTATTTAAAAAAATATCCGTAGTCCTAAATAACAAGCTAATATAGTAGGACTATACTAACAACAAATTTGTTGCTACTGTCTAATATTATCGATTTTGCAATGAGTTCGCAAAGAAGTCTCTGCACAAATGATGTTATATTGTTCATAAAATAATCAAGAACAAAGCTCCAGATTACTTCTTCAAGAATTTAATTTGTTGGATATCCTCTCGTAC